>PNEQ01076829.1:6451-20446 GCA_003012365.1 Medauroidea extradentata | reverse complement strand
GCCGCAGGAATGCAGAGGGCTGAGTGTACCATCCGGCCGGCAGGGCAGCCATCCGGCCGGCAGGGCAACTACCTGACCCCAGCGAGACCGGGGAGGAACAGTGAGTCTGACTCTAGCAGTGGTCGCGAGAGCTTTGTCTGTAAGTAGCGCGCTATGTAACACAACGTAATGTAGCAGTGTTTACATGTAAATAAATACAGTATCACGGCCGCGGTTGTTTCATTCACTGTAGCCCACTTGTCAGCTCACATAGTTAGTGGTCCACACCCGAGACCACAACACGTATTTGCACAAAGTTGAGTCAAACTTATCAGCATTACGTTTGAAAAATTCTGTACAGTCCACAGACTTGGCTAGATTGCTGAAGCAAAACACCATTTTGAGGGGCTCCGAAATTATCTTTCTAAGTAACATAATTTTTTGGAAGTACCGTTCCAAAATAGTTTAACGTGTTTGTTCATTTGGTAGAAGCACACATTAGAAACACGTCGAGACGTTTTCTAGAAAAAAAAGTGTTCTGCTATCACGCTGCAACGTTATTTACAAGGCATCCAGGCGGCGCCTTAAGGGGGCGGTTCACCTCAGTTTTCGACACCTTTTATTATTTTTATATTTATACCAGATATTTTTTCTTATTTTAAACATACATTGTGACTAAATCTTCCTCTTAGGACATTTTGGTGTCTCTTATAGTTTCTGCGGAATGAGTCGTAAACGTCAAAATTTGCACTTAACGGTTTTATGCCCGCCACTAAAACCAATTGACATACCAAAATGAAAAAAATCACAGTGTATAACAATGCTTTATGCTGTTATTTGATACATATAATAACAAAAAATTATGTAGCTTTGTATTTTTTAAATGTTGTTGAATTTTTTTAATTTTCATTTCAAATTCAGCATTTTTTACTAAATACAAAAATATTTAATTTTTTTATATACATAAAATCATAGCCTACAACATTGTTATACATTGTGAATGTTTTTCGGTTTGGTATGTCAATCGGTTTTAGTGGCGTACATAAAACCGTTAAGTGCAAATGTTGACGTTTACGACTCATTACGCAACAACTATGAGATATACACAAATTTCCTAAGATGAATATTTAATCACAATTTATGTCTAAAATAAGAAAAAATATCTGGTACAAATATAAGAACAAAAAAAAGACGTTGAAAACTGATATGAACCGCGCCCCACATGCGCGATAGAGGCGCAGAAATGACAGAGACACAAGGGCGACCTTGAAACGCGCATCAAGTGCCGCATCGTCTCAACGAGCCAAGCGCTGAACTGGTGTGCAAGGTTCCCGACGAGCCGTTTTACCGTGGGACACTAAGCGGTGGCCAAATACTTTTGTTGGTGGAAAGTCTGTAGCAAAGTTCAGTACACATCGCAATCTGGGTTTCACGTTCATCTAGTTAGTACATTTTGAAGTACGGTAGTCTGAAATGGCCGTCTTTAACAATGTTGTAGGACATAGAAACAGTGTTTCTAAAGAGAGTAGTGTCTTCACAATGAAGTTCCGACCTTGCCTGAAGTGTGTTTTATTTTCGTACATTGGTACAATGGTCATAAATGGAACAGTTTCGTAGAAAAGACATGTTTACGAACACACTGCAAAGGCGTTTGAAGCGTGGGGTAGGCAGCCGCCTTAAGATTCCTTATGTTGCCTCGTCACGTGCCGTGACGCGGGGGTGTGATGATGGTATATCGCTTTTACGAGTGACTCGCAGCAGAGAAATGAAGACTGTAAACTCGGCGATAATGACTGCCTATTACTTGGAAAAGTTGGTGCAGGTTTCCGCTGCCCTGAGACGTGTAATGTCTCGAGAAGGGCGAGAAACCTTCTTACGACGTTCATTAGGTGGGCGCTTTATAACCCTGAATCGAAAAACTTCGGAACGTGATTTTGAGCTGGTCGTTAATAAAAATTACAAGTCGCGTGAATGGCATAAATCCAACTTTTCCAGTAAAGACGATGGGTCGATAAATCTGCTTTGTATTCTGGTGACATGTTTTTAAACTGTAGATTTTACAAGACTGCGCTGTTAAAACTGAAGTCCTTTTATTTATTATTATTATTAATAATAATAATAATAATATTATATTCAGACTTAAGACGATACTTAGCATGTTATTTCTGTACTTTACGTGTTTAGATTTATATTAATGAAGTAAATATATAACATACCAATAATGATTACAGCACTCAGGCTTCCCATTCAATTTAGAATTCACATTTAACGATATTACTTTTTTTATTTTAAACTTAAACAAAACAGCTTTACAGGCATTATATATATATATATATATATGTTCGTTATCTTAATACGTAGAAATGTTTCGTGTTAAAAAATGTATCATTGCCTTTTACAAACACGTGTGAAAGCAATAGTTTCATATGTAGTTAAAATCTGATATAAATCTGAAAATAGGCCTAACCATGTCTCAAAGAAGTGTTCAATAGCAGTATGCCTAAACATCATCATACCTAACTATATTAAGTTAATTGTCGCTGTCCAAATGAAGTTCGTAATTATAATCATATTTAAATTAATCTCAAACCATTGTGATACACCAAAATACGATACATTCAATAACACAGTTCATAAGTTACGATATAATATTGTTACAGTTTAGCAAAATTTTTTTGTGTGGGCAGTTCTCTGAGCTCTTTGGGATAGAGGTCTTATAATTAGAAATAAAAGAGTTTAATTAAGTTCTTGATTTACTAGCTCACAAAGTTTACAAAAATACACAAAAAAGTAATCAACTATGACTGTCACAGCACCCTTACTATACACACAACTTCTACTTTCTACTGCGCCACAGAAACGTTAATTAACTTTAACTACTAAAAGAACAACAGTTTATACCAATAATTAAATAAAGACTAAAAATCACAATTAAAATCAGTCGTATATCCAATCAACAGCCTCTCAAATAGTGACTATGTCTAACCCAAACAGTCTTAAGTCGTGATGGCTCACAATGTGTTGCGCAGCAACCCGAGTGCAACACTGTTTTCACTCCTGAGGTCTTTGGTTCGACTCCCGTCACGCAGCCCCTTGTTGTCCACCGGTCCGCAGCAACAATCCTCTTGTTTCGTCCAATACTGCTCCGAAGTAATGTGCTTGCAGCCCCACAGTAGACTTTGACGTCACCAAGATGTCTTCATCAGTCTCTCTCCACAAGCGTAGAACCTCCTTCTAGCAGGACCAACAGCGAACTCTCCTAAGTTGCCAGTGGCTGCTCTCGCCTATACGACACCTCCAGTGTTGTTCTCACAGCTCACCACCATCTGTAGCACGCCGACACCTTTTTCACTGTCGCCGTCAATACAACACCTTAAGTGTTTTCTGTCCCTTCTGCAGTCCGCTGATGCTGCTCAGCCTCGACACCGACCATCGCCGCCGTGTTGTCATCCTCGAGACGCTGCTTCCCATCGTCTCTGCCGCCGACACAATACCACAAGTGTTTGTCTTCTCCGCGGCCGGTCACTTCTCACGACGTCCGTCGACGCCACTAGGGAGCCGACGCCGACTCACACCACACTCGAGTCTTCAACAGACTTCCTAATATTCCCTTATTTCGCAGTTCCGAGCTTATTGTACGGCCTGTTTAGTGACGTCAATCGGTGGTGTGGCGTGATAACCAGGGGTCTAAAAATAGACATTACATCATTCATACCTGACTAAATTCTTGTACACAAGGGCGTCATCGGGGCATCTCAATGACGTATCTCGGAGCATTGAAACATACACGGGAAAACCTTAACGTCACTGTGGTCGAATCATCGGCCAGTCCACTTGATATGACGCAATATGCCTCCTGTCAGGCCAACACGCAACAATATATATACAAGATATTCTCAAAAAACACCAACAAACTCCGGCTGGTGATTCCTTGTGAAATGTAAAGTAGAACATATATAAGACATTTTGTACGTAACCGTAATATTAAGGGAGAAATTATCCTTTGAAAATCAAATTTCAAAACTTTGCTTTTCCCACAAACCGAATACTAATCGACATAAACTGGCAAAACTCAAGCTATTACTTTATGGCAATACGGCCAACAAACCAACAGTGAACGCTAGTTGATACATTTAACCCTTACGAAAATAAAAGGGGTGTTCGCCTTTAAATTGCTGACATCTTTTTTTTTTTTTTTTTTTTTTTTTAACGTAAGGATAATAAAACATTCAATAATGAATTATTGGGTAATGTGAACAGTGTAATAAAAAAGATAATCTTTTAGCGACTGCTAGGTCTCATAGTTTTCGTCCAAAAATGAACGTGACGTTTTGGCGTGGTGACACAGAGCCTAGTGTGTAGGCAACACTGCGTATACAAGCGTCTGGGTTATTCCGCAATGCGACACATGTAATGGTGGATATTAATTGTAAATATTACGTACCGTAGATGGCTCACATAACCGTAACAAACACTTAGTTCCCTGCTGAATTTGTGTGTGTGGTTTGAAAAGAAAATGTTAAACGTGCAAGTGAAACATCTCGTCGGTACAATGCACGAAGTTAAACATTTGAACAGTTTGTGTACATCTGGCACCACTGAATATTGTAAGGTAGCCGATATTGTTTTCAGGCACTGAGCAGGTGGTTTGGATTTATCGGTACCGGAACAGCCCTTCTGTAAACTTTAGTCAAGTGTCTGGTTCCAAAATACACCTAACATTACAATATCATATCAGTTACGCGATTTCAGGTCAATAGCGATACATCAACACCATTTCCTTACCTTCCTTATCCCTCAACCTTAGTGTTGTGTCTGTCCATTCTGTAATGCAAATTTCCGAAATGTCAGTTATCCATCAAACAATGCCACATCAGCGTCACGCAAGCAGTGCAGCACTGTGTTATTTTACACACTCCAAATATTTGTTGCAGTAAACACTTTTGTTATCTTATACAAACACTCGTTAACTATTAAGTGACATCTAAGTCTTAAACTCTACCTTAAACCACTATTTTTTGATGGTGTGTGTGTTTAATAATGTTCAAAGGTATTAAATAGATTTTTGAATATTCTTCGGTATAACTCAACTCAAACAAACTGTTCTGTGACGTTCACATCAATTTTACTAGAATTGCTTTAAGTAATTATATGATTTTCCTAATTCAACTCTCGGAGTTCGAAAATATTTAAATTTTGGCTTTGACATTCATCGATATATCTCAAAACCGTCAACATAACCACATTGGCAAATTCGACATCTGAAATTTTTTCAGAACTTTTATATACAACCCTTAAATTTATTAAAATACGTTAAATATTTTCCCATTATGCTTGAGAGCTGTCGAACCTCTCATTTCACAGATATACTCTATCGTTTCAAATGCTGACATAAAACGAAAAAGTAAAATGTGGGTCAAAAGAAGTTCAATTTGTTTTAAATTTAATTAAGCAGGCCTATGTTATACAGGGCTGAACCCTTAGGTATCAAGTATCAATAAATTTCCAAACGCTATTTACAGATGGAAATTCTTAAAACCTGAAGAGAGGTACTATTCTTATTTATGTTTCTTAACTATCTTTTAAAACCTTTATTCATAAATTTTATTTTCTGTAAAAACACAAGCTTGGTAATTAAAGCGAATATAATATAATTAAATTATTAAATACATGGCGACGTCGCATCGAAGTTCATTACACAGGATGAGGAACATAAAGTGTTACAGAGCAATAGCACTCAAACTTATATGTAGTAACACATTTGCTTTAGCGTGTGGATTTTAAACAAATAAAGCCTTATAGTTTAGAATTTTACTGCGCTAATCTAAAATAAAATATAGTCGCTTACATTGCATCAATATAACTTAGCAAACATTGGATATCATTGCTTTAGTCCCTTACTTAACTTTGAAATATAATACAGCTATTATTTTTTTGCAATATTTGCTTTTGACAAGAGAAAAAATAATTTGTTTGCAAATTTAGAACATAATCATAAATTTATACAGCCCATATAGGAGTATTTAGTCCGAAAGGCTGCACTTAAGACATCAGAGGTCAGCTGGAGCGACGCTCGGTCGAATGTTGACCATTAATTTAATTCTTTTATCTATGACGAGGTGTTTGTTTATAAATTTACAAATTTTAACCTATACCCTTGCGCTTATCTCTACGGGCTTATATATTTGTAAAATGACTTACTTTTAAGTGTCTTTTTTTTTCGTTCGTGTTTCGTTTTCCCCGCGTCCGTAAATGGACCACGTGAACAGCTCGCGAAGAAGGCTCGCGTATGAATGACATTGTACACGCCTTGTTATCGATACGTAAATTAGCACAGGGTCTGTTTGACCCCAACATATTTGCCTGGCTGCAGAATTGACTGACCCTAACGTACAGAGGTTCCATGTCAGATCTTCGTGCAGGTCATGGACTAAGATTTCCATAATTTATTTCGTCTAATTTTTTTCTATTATAATATCTGATAGGATAATTAGCTTTATACAAACTTCTTTAAACAAAAATAATATTTAGAACAGTGACAAAAAATCAGACTTATTCTTCTTGTAAAAGTCGCAAAAAGCACTGTCACTCAGTGGTCAAAAATTTTACGATTGTAAATCAAATGTTATTTTTTTAAGTACAACTATATATGTAGATTCTGATAATCAATTAAGTTCACAATACTTGAATTTTATTCCTATCTTTAGCATCTCACTAGCATGTTTCATCAACTTAAATGTTTACCGTCGTCTACTGCTTCATCATCAATTTTCGTGTACAATTTTTCTCGGGTTGGTCCCCGGAAATTCGCATGTGGGAATCATGCCGGACGATGCCGTTGGTCGGCGAGTTTTCTCGGGGATCTCCGGTTTCCCCCGCCCTTTCATTCCGGCACTGCACCATACTCTTATCATGTCACCCCTGACCAGCGATAAATACCTCGATGTTAAAGGCTGGCAAAAATCTCTCAGTCATTCACAATTCGTCTTATAAGAAAAAGTTGCACTCTTACGTTTTTTAGCTTGGCAGTCAAAACGTACTTGTGGAAATTGTCCCTACGCTTATACTACGGCATCTCATTAGCTGTTCTTCTTGCGTGGAGATTTTCATATATGTTTTTTGCGAACAAACTACATTTTGCAGCATTTATTCTCTTGAACTAATTAACGTTTGGTTTTGTCTAAAAATGTACGGGGTCGAGAGTTTTCGTTTTAAACTACTTCTAAGAAATTTCAACTTATTAAAAAATTATATTTAGTTTAAATATAATGGATCAATTCCATAGCAAACCTTCATTACATAAACAATAAACGTAATAACTGATAACTGAAAATTTCTTACTCGTATAAAATAGTTAAGTTTATCTCAGTTATTAAAGGCTTAACTCTTAATTTGCGTAGTAATAATGTCGAATAACTGTTTCTTACAAACAAAAATTGCAAATAATATTTTTATCTGAACATTACCATTATTCTCAAATAGCATGCCGTAAAATAGAAATAATTTCGATACTGTTGGTTTTATTCTGTCTTTCCATACTACCTTAACCGAAAGGCCTGATAAAAACAGTCCTATAAATAGTTCAAAATATGTCTTGATAAGGTATGATAGATTTGCACAGACTGTTTTTGTTCCGTAATTTCATCATCGTGTTCTTAGTGTGATATGTTCCAGTAGCACCTCTCGGGGCAAATCACGCTACAAAACTGTTTTGTGCAGTAAACGCTTTATTGCCGAGAACTGGGAAAGTCAATAGATCATATTTTGTTACCACCTGCTCTGATCACCTTCGATGTATACGAACAACTAGGAATGCGGAGGAAATTATTTCCTACATGCATTGCTACAGTTATAGCATTCATCAAGTCTTCCTCAACGGAACTAATCGCGTGTAGTGGCTACGACGCTCGACTTCCATCATGGTAATCCAGACTCGGAGGTCGATTCTCAATTTTTTGCATGTGGTAAACGTGATGGACTTTGCTTTTGGCCCGCGGGGTTTTGTAACTGAACTACTCCCGCTCCACACGTCTTCGCAATCCGTCCGTTTTCCATCACAGTACGACTTTCGTAGTGTTGTCGGTAAGGCTTTGGTCTACAGTGGGATAAGTTCTGGGTTAGAATCCTGGCTTGGACATGGATATTGTGATGTCCCGTCACTTCACCTCATCCCCATCGGCTCTTAAGGGAAGTGTTGGATTTTGTTTTTCGAGCCATAAAATGTATTAATGTTGGATTATCAAAATGTTTGCTTTGACAATGCATAGCATATACTCTTGAAAAACTACGTGACATAAATAATTATGTAATCTTTCATAAATTTGTCATGCAGAGCCAAAACAAGGGAATCATAGGTAAATTTTAAAGAATGATAAGAAGTCCAATGATGAACATATAACACTATTATGATCTACAAAATGTATCACAAAAATATTTTATACCTCTACTTTGCCACATTTACAAGAAACACTTAAAAATAGAAATTATTGCAGAAAATTGATAAATTTAATTTAGCATCTAGCTGTCTCCCTTAAGGCCTCTTTGTTAAAAGGCCGTAAAACCTCTCACCCCCGCATCACTCACTGGACTTCCATTTCATTTTACCTGTCTGAGTTCGGCACAAAGTCAGAAGTCTGCTCTTAGGGTTACTACACCTCTCTGTAAACATAAACAAACACATGTATGTATCTGTGATTGCCTCTACCGTTGTAAAAAGAGACAAAATAGCAGCATGACTGGCACAGTTATGTCAAACATACTGAAATTACTAGTTCACACATGGATAAGCAATCAATCATGGACATTCTTGCACTTGTAAAGTTGTCTGAGTCAACTGTCGAGCGTTGGATTATCAAGAGCAAAGGGGAAGAAAGAGCAGATACAATATCAAGATCGGGTTGACTACGTCTTTTGACAAACAGGAACCGTTGAGCAGTGAAGAAGGTTTTGCTAGTGCATTTCCTGTCTTAGTGTAATACTACCATACGTCTGCAGTGTTACCTCTCAGATCTCGGGGTGCGATTCCCTGCCTTCGGGTGGCTTAATCATATGTTATTTAATAATTTGTTAGTAACTCAGGTAACTTTCAGCTAGTAGCAGTTGATTTTGTCTTATTCCCAGCTTAAAATATATAGTACTTCGCAATACAGTATGTATGATACAGTTAACATTTAATAATATATTTGTTACTGTAAAATAGAAACTTTCATGCGAGTTTCAAACACAACCAATCACTGAACACGAAGCAGAGCTGCAGATGTGCACGTGAGGCACTGAAACAAAATGTTGCATAATTATTTTCACCAAAAATCATTGCCTCTATACATCTCTAAAACATATGCTTCAAAATAACATAAAAAGTTAATAAATTTATTTTCCGCGCTTCCCTTAAGCCGTTAAACATTTATTGCAAGAATTATGAAAAATATTTAATCATGGCTGCTCCTAACTAAAATAAAATGTTTCATTTAAATTAAAACTATCATTTCTTTGTATTTAGGAAAATACTCGTTTAGCGAATAAAAAAAGGCATGAAATTTCAGGGAACCCAGGATTTTTTAACCGTCTGACGTTTCTCCGGGTCCTAACTAACACACTAAGTTAACTAGCGCATGGCTACAAGTCCAGATGTCCGTGCCATTGGTCGTTTTCACGAACGGTCTAAGAATTCAAAATGTACAGAAGGAATAAGAAAAGGATTCTTCAAAGACATCAGTTTACGGCATACAGACAATACTCTATGTTTCAAATATAACTTATATTTATGACTTCAAAACTCTTACAACGTTTGCTATATAATCTCACATTTGTATGTGGTCCCTAACAGCAAGGAAACGTTGCTTGCACATTGCCTGCATGTCACACTGTAGCATTGTGACGTTGCTACAACGTGCTGTGATGTGCCAAAAATGTGCTGAATAGATGCAGGCAACGTGCCAATGTCTTGTGCAGGCAACATTACAATCTGACGTTGCCTGCACGTCACGAGCTGCACGTTGCCAGCACATTTATAGCACACATCCAGCACATTTATAGCACACATCCAGCACGTTGCTACAATATGCTCTGTTGTGCCAGGAATGTGCGCAATAGGTACCGGCAACGTGCCAACGTCTTGTGCAGGCAACGTCACATTGCAACGTTCCCTGCTCTTCGCCAGCAGGTTGCCTGCACGTTGCCAGCGCTTCGAAAGCACATGACTAGCACATTGTTATAACTTGAACAGCCTTATTTAAAAACTTCTAGATTCATTTTTTTATCTTCCGTACACCTTTGAGCAAAGTGAAAATATTTACAATATCAACACTTAATGTCAGAATGATGACGAAATGTGAGAACAAAAAATTACCATTGTTTGTATTGATATTAGGCATTTGGATGCACAATCATTAATATTAAAAGTATTACACTATAAATAATACAAAAATAAGATAAAATACATACCATCTCTGTCATAATTAAGTGAATACCAAATAGTTTTACAATGTTAAATGTTGTTTCCCAATTTTTAAGATTTTTAAAATACAGTTAACGTAATACCACAATAGTTCATGAAAAACACAGAATTTTCGGATTATTTGTACATGTGAATATAAAACAATTACCATTATACATGTGTGCCATCTGTTGGTCAGAAATTAAACTAACTGATATGGTGGGGAAAGTTACAACTGTAACATTTCTAGGACGTGTAGGCAGCGTGCTGCAAGGTCCCATCAGCAACGTTGCACATGTAACATTTCTGGCTTGTGAAGGCAACGTCCTGCAAGGTACCAACTGCAACGTTGCCCATGTAACGTTTCTGGCACGTGCAGGCAACCTCCTGCAAGGTTCCATCTGCAACGTTGCCCATGTAACGTTTCTGGCACGTGTAGGCAACGTCCTGCAAGGTCCCATCTGCAACGTTGTCCATGTAACGTTTCTGGCACGTGCAGGCAACGTCCTGCAAGGTCCGATCTGCAACGTTGCCCATGTAACGTTTCTGGCACGTGCAGGCAACGTGCTGCATGGTCCCATCTGCAACGTTGCCCATGTAAGGTTTCTGGCACATGCAGGCAACGTGCTGCAAGGTCCCATCTGCAACGTTGCCCGTGTAACGTTTCTGGCACGTGCAGGCAACGTGCTGCAGGGTCCCATCTGCAACGTTGCCCATGTAACGTTTCTGGCACGTGTAGGCAACGTCCTGCAAGGTCCCATCTGCAACGTTGTCCATGTAACGTTTCTGGCACGTGCAGGCAACGTCCTGCAAGGTCCGATCTGCAACGTTGCCCATGTAAGGTTTCTGGCACGTGCAGGCAACGTGCTGCAAGGTCCAAACTGCAACGTTGCCCATGTAACGTTTTTGGCACATGCAGGCAAGACACTCTATGAATAACTGGTTGCATAAGTATTACAACAGTGCACAGCTACTTAAAATATCAACTCGCAGAATTGAAAATACTATAGGTTGTTGTCACAGCAATATACATGTTAAGTATAAAGCTACTAAAATTAAAAATAAGAGAAAAATTACTATCTGAATTTACATTTATTTCCCATCGGCATTTCCAATTTGCTGGAATTAAAATGAATTACAAGCGTAGCTTCTTACAAATTTTTTATTTTATGTGCGTGAAGTATTGAACTTCGGCAGCTAACAAACTTCAGAGAGTATTTTCTTACTGTGATGCAGTCCTACGTAATGCACTTTTAATTTACGATTATAATGAAGAGATTTATTAACCCTCGAAATAAATGTTAGTAACTATTCTGGTTTCATCACATAATTATTTTATATAGGAAACAAATCAATAAACAACTTATAAAGATATTTTAATTTCTGTGATTACTTGATCCTCTCGTTCTTATTTACAAAACATTTTGCCCGGTCAAAACACTTAAATGTTAGCTGTTCGCAGTAATTAATTCCGTAGTATTTACACGTGAATGTTCATTGACATTGGCTGATCAGTAGGTAATACGAATTATAAGGAATACTATTAATTTGTAAGGGATATTTACATTTCTGAAATCCTAAAATTACAGTAGTAAATTACTTACTTCACTGTGCATCGTTGTATTGTTTAATTGCACGTAATTTTTAATAGCTTACGTCAAATGTATTTTTCAAATTTATGTTTAAGGTGCTTGCATCCATTAGCAGTCGCCTTAATTTTTTTTAAACCAGACCTGCAGGAGTTTTCCGGGGATAAGTTTTAAGTTTATGTGCTTGTATAAATAATAATAATATTTACTTAACATTCATATAAAATTTTATACATTCTTATGTATACCGAAATAAATAAAAAATAATAATATTGACTTACAAGGTAAAGGTGCATAAATTGTTTAATTCATTGTTTTACCTGTTTCGTACTTAAACAGTATACATTCACCAAAATAATTTCCGGAACTCTATACTGGTTGCTGTTTTCGGGAAAAAGAATTTTTTTTTAAGTCACGGTAACGCAAAATGGCTATTTTATTTCGGAGGTCGAAGTGGACGGGGGGAGAAGAATTGTGTCCAGTGAACCATGAATGTTGCCGTGAATGGAACAGCAAAGCTGGATCGCTGCTGCGACCCCATTAGAATCATTTCCTTCTGCTATTCATGAGACAGGAATTATATCGGTGTGCATTTTTGCGTGGACGGCTCGCAATCCTGTTACGCCCCTACTCACTCACGCGAAACTGCCCGCACCAGGGATTATTTTAGTATCTGTCCCTTGTTATCGCATTCTCATATTTGCGGCACAGGTGGTCAAGAGAATTCGTATAGCGAGGTACAGTTTACTTACGCGTTAATTTCCTTCAAATACAGTACTAATATGTTGCAGACAGTTCATTTGGCATCATGTTTAAGAGCATGTTGTTCATCAATATACAATTAACGTCGGGTATTAACTTCCAGAAAAATGTATTTAAGAAAATGTAGAAAGTAAAAGTCTATCCTATACACAACATGTTTTCAACATTTGCAGGTTCAAAAGTACAGCAGCATATGACGCCCAAAAGATGTTTGCTCACAAATCTGACAATATTTTATTCAATGTTGGCCTTTTTTTATTATTTCGTTAGTTTATTTTGCATTAATTTATGTACCACTTCCGCTTCAATTATAAATCATGTACGTGATTTTTGCCTTTATTTTGTTAAATATATTTGTAACCTGCAGCAATGTTTTGTAATTAATATTAACGACTCACAAAATTGTAGATGTGGAAAAAATTAATTTCGTGTTATTTTGACAAAAAGAACATCTGCGATAGGTATTATCCCGGCACAATCTAGACATGATATATGTACTGTACAATGTATGTACAAACGCAAGTTTAAATTAAAAACTGAGAATTTGAATAATTCATGTAATACAGATCTCCTTTATCAGTCATTCACACGTAAATATAAATTAATTTTGGTTTAAAGTTTTTACCAACGTTTTTATAGTTTTTCTAGAGAGATAAGTAACTACTTACAAATTTAAAATTTAATTTTTACATGTTGCTGTAAAAAAGTTAATGTGAAATGACCAAATAAACCATAACGATTAGCGGTCTTAAACAATCACAAATCGAGATACATGTCTAATAATAGAAGATTTCAGAAGTGAAAATTCAAATGTAATAGAACTGAGAGTCAACTATATGCGTATATGTAAGAACGTGTGGTCCTAAACAACCAAAGTTTATGAAAATAAACGCGCAAGGTAACACATTGGACTCGCATTCGGGAGAACCCGTGTTCGAACCAATACTGATTTCGTTTTCCATTGTTTTTCGAAATCGCTTCAGGCGAATACTGGGATGGTTCCTTAACACAGGCTACGGCGGACTCCTCTCCCAGCTCCTGCCCTTATACCAAGTAGTCTGTCACCTTCTCTAGTGACCTCGCTGTCGACAAGACGTATAGCCCACTTATCTTACTTGCCTATGTAACTAACCGAGCCATGTAAGCAAAAAGTACCGAAAACTGTCTTACGCCTACTGTTTTTTTTTTTTTTTTTTTTAATTTCTTCGTATAAATCAGCGTTTGTCCTCT
>PNEQ01076828.1:9938-20447 GCA_003012365.1 Medauroidea extradentata | reverse complement strand
ACGATTCGGCCTTCTTATACTCAGTGAAACAGTCGGGGATTTACCGCATTACAGGGGTCTAAAAATAGATATTTCATCATGTTTCGGATATGCTTTTAGTCACGTAGGCCACCCTCGAAGGGTTAAGACGCAGTTGGGACAGGTACCTATGACGTAGTTTAGGCGGGTTTCCCACTATGAGCCACCCGGGCTTTGAGTCTTCGGCCAGCCCTCAATGTGTTACGAAACAGCCGCCGACCACTGGCCTCTAGGTACATCGCACGCAACAATATGTATCCAGCGAGTTATTATGCATGTGCCCACAAACACTATTGACGAAATATTTATATGCAAAAAGGAGGGGCGGGATAGAAAAGGGTCAAGGTAAAAACCGGGGTACCCAAAATGTTTCTGAAACTGTAATTAATGACCACTAACATCATTTTACACAATTCAGAATTTGAAAAAAATCCATAATTTTTGCAGAAAATTAAAAAAAAAATCCCGTAATTTATCATGTTTTTATCAATAAATTTAATTATTCAAATTTTAAAAAAATTAATTTTTAAAAATATTGTGGAACTAGGCATAAATATATTTTTAAGAATTACATAAGTTAATTTGGGCTACTTATACAGAACTTTTACATTACTCAAAGAGGCATTAAATTGGAAATAACACGAACGAAGTCGCGGGCAGTAACTAGTGACTAAAAAACCTCTGTATTCTTACAAACGATTTAAAACCATCCCATAATCAAACAATTATTGTTGTGTCTGGGTTCACGTGGCAAGGGCTTGAAACAATATACTTGTGTTTGTGAACCTTTAGCTGTAGACTATGCGTAATGTTTTGAAAGCATTATAGTTTTAACCTGTTACATCTCAAAGCTGTTTATCTATAAATGACGTGTTTCTAACGCAGTCTATCCCCTCTCGAACCTCGCGCTCTAGATCGATTTTCCGATGCTCATCTGTTTATTGCAGTGCATATGTCGTCGCATCGCTCCGTCTTTTTCTTCCGCACGTTGCAAATAGGAATAAATACCTTGGTAATATAATTATAATGTGAAATAAATCATGACAATGTTATTTCGTACGTAAGAGACTAAGTATTATTAAGTAAATATCTCATTTTGTAACGATGTAACATTTTTAAAAATGTATGTAAATGAAATTGTCATGGCAGGGAGAGACGTTGCAGCTAAAAAGCTAATCTCATGTTCAGTGGCTAGAGCACTCACCTCCCACCGAGACGATCCGGGTTCGAATCCAGGCAGGATTGTTCTCCGGATTTTCGTCTGTGGGAATCGTGCCGGGCGATGTGCCGCTGGTCGGCGGGTTTTCTCGGAATATTCCCGATATGTGTGTATATATATATATATATATATATATATATATATATACACACACAATTATAAATGACTTACTATAATCAAATCATTAGGCCTACTATTATGCAGCTCCCTAATTACACAGAAAGAAAAATTTTGTAGGAAGTCTCCCCTGCAAAATTATTTTGTAGTAACCACAAACTAATTTTGTGGTGGCCACAATGTTTTAGTGGTGTCAGCAAAATGTATTTGTGGTGACTAGAAAATAAATTTTACATGGTAAATTCCCACAAAGTATTTTGTAGCTGCCACAAAATATTTTTTTTTTTCGTGTACATAAGAAAGAAACACATTAATTTGAATTTCTACCTTTTTGAAGCTGCTGTAAAAACATTCGTTCAAAAAGGCTTCAATTCAACAAGTTAACTTCTAGAAATTAATATACACATGCTACAATTTTAAATGTGTTAATAAATTAAGGCTATGATCGTCTGTTTACACTGTTATCAATATAATTATTTTTTAAACTGAAAGGAGACAATATATAACAAGTCTGTTTCGCAGTTTTCTTAAAAAAATTTTTTTTTTTTGCTGTGACAGCGAATTTCTTCAAGACAAAGTATACGGTTTCGAATAAGTAAGTTAACGAAAATGTTGTTAATTAGTGGAAAACCATAGTATTGGCTGTACTGAATAAAATTACCAACTCGGTGAAAACTATTGCGAATAAAACTTTCATACAGGTATTGGATAACTGGGCTTAAAAATAACTATAGAGAAAATGTAGAAACAGGGGGCGCATGGTCTTAAATATGTGCACGGTATCAAAATGTTAAAAATGAAATACATTGTGTGCACCAATTCTATAAATGGATTTTTTGTGGAATATTTCTTCTTCGGAAGAGTTACTTTAAAATTGATCTAGTAAGCAATAAATACGTTTGACACTGATTCGCCATAATAAAACTCCATGACTGAGAGGTAGGTAGGCACAGCGTTTAAGGCAATGAATGTCCAAGAGTTAAATTTATAAACATATATTTCTTTGAAATAATGTTAGCTTTGTAGATTATACGAATGACTATATTTATCCTCATGGGAAATTTTTAGCATGCATAGTGTCCACATAACGGCATGCCAAAAGTTATCATTTGTATGTCACTACAGTATACGCCAAACAAAAATCAACAGACATACAAAAATGAAATAATTTGTACTGAAATTAAATGGTACGGATGCGTAGAACGACACACTTTTACAATTCTAAAATAAATTACTGGAAACAATGGATTTTGTACAAAAAATTATAAATAAGGAACATCATTGGTACACTAAAAAACTACGATAATTTTATGTTGATTTCTTAAAAAGAAAATAGCTACATTTTCCTGTATTGCGATACCAAGTTTCTAGCTATACGAACTGTCGAATCATTGTGGTGTATGTTGATGGCAACAAGTTCACATCTCCGTCTACGACGTGAAGAATTAATCAACAATGTCGAAAATTTATATCCCTCGAGTTGACAGATTTCACAGTTTCTTGTAGTTCAAGCTTCTGAAGAATGACGCTCCACAAACGCAATCCGTTACGAACGAAATTAAATATCCTTAAACAGGTAATCGAATCGTTCCTCGATTTCGTCATTGTTTTTCATAATGCTTTATGACACACACACATTTTCTCTCTCTCTCTCTCTCTCTCTCTCTATATATATATATATATATATATATATATATATATATATATATATATATATATATATATATATATATATATATATATATATATATATATAGGTATATACACATAATATTATACTATACATATATGTGTGTGTGTGACAGGCCAGGGGAAACGGTACCTGAACTTCAAAGACGTTAATGGTTATTTTATACTGACTAGTCGTGTTAAAATGACCCCAAAAGTATTGGAAGTTAAAGTCCCATTACTTATGACCTGTCGCACAACATTAAAAACTAACAGAGACAAACACATGTCTATAATTGTACAGACTGAAATATTTTTAATCAGTAATCATTGCAGTAACTTACTAGACAAAACTGTTACGTCCGTCTATTATTTGCAGTAATACTTGACAAAATTTGCATGGGAATGATTTGGCACTTTTATATTTTCAGGTTCACAAAATGCAAACTGCAAAGCTAAGTAACTTATTTTGTTTGTAAAATTAGATTACGTGACAATTTTGTTACTGTAGTAAGCCAGTTGGAATGCGGCGTGGAATTCGTGGCGAAAATTAATTCATTCAAAATTACCGTGTAATTATTTGACACCGTAAGAAGTTGCAATTACAGGCACTTGTATGAGCTGCATAGGCTCTTTCCGAATATTTACGTTTCCCTGAGTCGGTTAACACTCGTGTTATCTCAAGCGCTGTCGTTACGAAACAATAGCTGGAAACGATACTTGGCATCAAATGTGACGCCATATAAAAATGTATAATAAAAGTCTGTCGAGACCAACCGAAAATCGATACATATCGACAAGTTTAAGTGGCATGGTATTTCAGTTAAAGCTGAAAACATAAATTAAAATCAAAAAATGATTGTTATATCAGTGTATAAGAATTGAAAAGGGGCAATCCCAAGGAACAGTTTTTGTCAATTTTAAAAGCGAAAATTTTAGAATTTTATAAAAGAAAATTCCTTGCAAACTGGTTACCGAAGCATTTACAGTAAAAATATTTACTAGATGTTAATTGTAAATCACCAAAAAATATTTTGTAAATATCGAAATCTTGTTTCTGAAGATAAGAAAATTGTGATTACATGTAATTATTGTTGTATATATGTTCGTCGATTCTTGGAAATTTGACTATAATTTTGTAGCTTTACAAAAAAAAATTCTGGAAAAATGTCTCCAAACTTTTTTTTAGTAAAAAAATGTATGGGTTGGTACATCATTCGCATTTTTGTTAAAATTCAAAATATTCACAGAGAAAAATTTTGATAGTCAAACATACAAGTACATATATGGTAAAACAAGTATGTATTTGATCAAACATAATTTTTGTTAACATAACAATAGATGAAACACGTCACATACTAAATTTTGGTGGTCTAAATTGTATGTTTAAGTACCTTTAAACCTCGTGTCATTAGAGAAAAATCTGCCATGCATCCAAATAGTTGGTCCGTGTAACTGTTACATACATTTCTAGCCACAATCTATTTTCGGAAGCTTTTCAAAGTGCCACATGAGGTGCTGCCGTAAAAGAATGTGTCCTGAACTCAAGCTAATGCACAAAATGAAAAGAAAAGTCGGCAATATTTTTGAGTAAAATTCCGTACAGAACTCGCAGTGGACGAAGCGAGCGAGCATTAAACAAGGGCTGAAAATACGCCTGCGGTAAAATTTTCAGTCCATATTAATGTGCAAGTACGGAACGGAGATGAATAAACACGCTAGACATTTTATAGCACTATTTTATGTCAACACAGTGTATTGGAAAAACAAATAATGTTCGAGGAAGACAGATGGGGACATTTTGTAATTTTCGTGTGTTTTTCTGTACATTTTACACCATTTTATTTCCAGAAAATAGTATGTGTTTTTATTTTGTCAGCTCTCGAATTATTCTAAGCGTAGATTACTTTAGATACGTAAATTTCACGGATATATAGGTTAAGGCTAATGCTACTACAGGTTGGAAAGATCAATGTTATAAGTTTGGCACAGGAAAAATATCTGCCGCTTGAGCGCTGGTGTTGCTAATGGCTGAAAACTGGCCAATCCCGAAGCTTTCCTGAATTTTAAGTTACGTTAAGTTGACAATTTAAATCGCGAAATAGGTTTCTTTTCACTTTAAAAAACTAAGTTAAATGACATCTGTCACTTCCAAGTCTGTTTAAATTTAATTTTAATACGGTTTCGTATTTATCTGGTCCCTTAGCGATGGCAGCGAAACTGGCGGCAGAAAATTTCCCTGTGCCAAACTCTCCCGTATATAACACATTTTCTTTCAAACGTGTAGTAGAATTAATCTTAGGTCATGATCTTTTAAAGAACTGTCCAATGAGAGTGCATGACTGGATTTCGTTGCTTGGACATACTCCATTGCGAAATAAATGACTGTCAAACGTAAACTAAAAATAAGACAAAATAACATAAATAAGCAGAGTATGCTTTAGTTAACAGGAAACATACACAACAAAAATTTGCAAAAATAGAATCGGATCGAATAAAACAAGGAACAAACAGAAAATTAATGAAATAACATAAATAAAAAAAGAAACCGAAGCTAACATGCGACACAACGATGAGACGAAACAAAAAACACAAAGATATCAGGGCACAAACAGAAGAAAACAACAAACTACACAAACGATGAGACGAAACAAAACAAAGTAGTTTTTCAGACAGTCAGTTTTTTGTCTTATTTTTAGTTTTCTTTTGGTAGTCATGTATTTCGCAAGCAACTAAATCCAGTAATCTTAGGTCAGTTTGAACACCAACCAAGAACGTGCATTTCTCTGTGACTTCTGTGATTGGACAACGACTATCTGGACATACTTTTGATTACTGCAAGCCAGTTGTAAATACGGAAATAATTCGTAGTGCAGTCGCGTGCAGTCCACATATAGAGTTATAAGCCAAACAATAGGAATCTAAAATTTAGTATTCACGTCATTATTTGAATACAGACTAGGGCTGTGTTCGATTTCATGGTAATGAGCCGCTGATCACGTGACCTAAGCCCTTGTCCTTTTATCAAGTAGTGTGCATATCGCTAATTCGGATATAGGGTTCGACAACGATAAGTGCCGTTAGCTGAATTGAGATATTCTATGGTGCATATGAATCATTGTCCATTTGTGGTACCGTGGTGGTCGAGGGGTCAGACCTCGTCCCGGCGCGGCGAAGTCGGTCCCCGGATTTTCGCACGTGGGAATCGTACCGGACTATGCCGTTGGTCGGAGGGTTTTCTCGGAGATCTCCCATTTCCCCCGCACCTTCATTCCGGCACCGTTTTACACTCACCTCATGTCACCACTCACCAGCGCTGAAGAGCTCGATGTTAAGCGCTGACAAAAATCTCTCACTTACTCCTTGATCACTTGTCCTTGTGCCCTAAGCCCTTAATCTTTTCAAGAAGTAGCGTGCATGTTGCTAATACGGATCTAGGGTTCGAGAATGATAAGTGGCTCGTGCCCTTAGCTGAAAGGGGCATTCTAGGGTGCATAAGAACCCATGTGTCTGAAGACTTTGTTCCCTTCATGAAATAGTGTCCATGTTGTTAATTCGGAAGGGCAAATGACTCGAGGCTTTAGCTGAAGAGAACAGGGTTCACAGGAGCCCTTGCTGCGAATTTAACCAGCAGTGTATCTGACGTCACTTCCGCGATGCACTTTTCAATGGCTTGAAGCGTGCACCCTGAAACACAACTACCGAATGTCCACATATTTGCCGGTGGTTTTCACAGGTTCCGGACGGATAAGTTTAAATTAAACGAATGTGTGAAAAACAACTGGCAAATGTGTGAATATACACTCATTCCGAAGTATAGCGCCTACATCCCAAAATTAAATCAATAAATGTTCGCTGATATTTAATTGGTTTTTCACTAATTAAATGTAAGGTATGTGGACGTTACGTCTCGTCGACAGCGAGGTCATTATAGACGGTGACACACAACTTGGTACAATGACAAGAGCTGGGAGAGAAGTCAGCCATGGCCTTTGTTCAGTAACCATCCCATCATTCGCTTGGAACGATTTCGAGAAACCATGGAAAATCTAAATCAGGATGGCAGGAACTGAGAAATCTAGGCTATTGCCAGATGAATGATCGAAATACACGCTCCTATATACATTTTCAAGTAAACTATTCAAAATTGTGAGAAAAACCGGCCAACCAGCGGTATTGTCCACAATTCCCACATGCGAAAATCCGGGGATCAATGCCACCAGGGATCGAACCCAGCTCGCTTTGGTGGGAGGCAAGTGTTTTAACCACTGCGCCAACCACTGCCCAGGTGAGAGAGATCCTTCAAGCTATGCAAACTAACATTTTTGGCAACTTTATTCAAAAAGTTGCTCAGCCAATCAGAAGAGTGTTTGTCTCTCATTGACCGAGAACTAGGCCAATAAGAAGAGAGCTTGACTCTTATTTGCTGAGGACTCAGCCAATCAAAAATGCATCACTCCCATTGGCAGATCAAGCTATACAAACTCAAATGTTCTGGCAACCTTATTCGAATCTTGGTATATCCCACCAGTTTCGTCTGAAGCCTGAAGACGTGAATATAGTTAAATTACCGAATAATAGCGTTTTTCGTTGGGTAGAAGTTGCGCTGCCTTCTAGTCGTTCGTGTGTTTTTCTGTTTTTGCAATTTTTTTTTGTTTAATGGAACTTAGGTGGTCTTCGTATTGTTGTGTTTGCCGTCCACTGTTATACTTGTAAAATTCTGTCTGTATTTGGTATCGCGTGTTTCGTCTGTCTGTTCTGTGCATATGTTGGTCAGATCGAAAAGGAAAATTGTGAGGTTATGTTAATTTTCGTGTGAAGTCGTTGCAATTGATTGAATTTCTCTGGAGTTCTATGTATGTAGTGGCTTTGATCGTCACATAAAAAGTAGTTGTTTGCCAGCAAAACTTAATACATGGCTAGGGACCTGGGAAATTCGCGCTATTTCCTGGCAACGGAGGCTGAATTCTAAACGTACGTATGACAGACACTGGGTGTCAGATTCGTGGCCCGTCTAAAGAACGCCTCTGCCCAATATGCCTTATGGTACAGTTGAACGACGTTTCATGAAGGTGTAACAGGAACTGGTGTTCTTGTATATATATATAGTTCAGTGAAGTCTATCGTTGTCAGCTAATAATAACAAAATTTTGTAGGTCTCTAGCAATGACGTCTGTCCATAAACCCACTCTTTCCCAAGCTCTCTTAGTTTATTTGTTTACACGCGTACAAAATTCAGCTTCAAGGCCGGTTTACAATTAGCAGTGTCTAATGTACGTATTCTTGTTGTCATTTGTACAATCAAAGTAAAATACAGTAGATAACATAATGCAAATGTACAACAATACAGCAGATAATACAATAGCCGATACGAATAACAGACAAAGAATTGCGGTACAATTCAGCGACGAATATACAATAAGGATACGTCGGGTCCTTTGGGATGAGGCATGAGTAACACATGCAGTATGTGTGGTATTGGTACATAGATGTGTTGTAAGCTTGATGTACAAGGGGCCTCTCTACTTGCTCTTCAAGTGCCCTACAGCAAGTTACGACTATTCTTTGTTTTTTTTAAATATATATACTAATGCGCATCATATTAGAAAATCTTTGAAAAGAACGTACTTCAAACTACGTCGCTATAGTTTTTGAATTTCAGCACGTTGTGTTGGGAACATAATTTTCGGGCTTCGGAAAATGGGCAAAAATTGTTTTTCCAGACTGCCGTATCTGGAAAAATAACAAACGGATTTAAAAAACACAACAATTGAAACTAGCGTTAGGCTTTAAATTATGCAGGACACAAATGGAATAAGTCCCACTGGATAAAGGTTAATAGTAAAACAATGCACGCCAGCTGAGTGACTTGCGCGGAGAGGCGAGAATACATCACATAAGTCGGTCAGCGGCGCCCTTTGCACTCCGTTGACTTTCTGCTTAACACACAAACGCAGCCTATCCAGGGAGGGCCTTTATCGTCCTGTTCAAATAATATAGCCGTCAATTTCACTGATTCAATGACCAGCAGGCTGGACTCCACAGTCCTGTGTACACTGTAAAAAAATAGAGGTAAATTTATTCTATATGTAATGGAAGTACTCAACATATGTCAAGGAAAGTTACTCAACTGGTAACGTAATTTTTCATTACGTATTGGCTCAAGCCCTCTAGTACAATTTGACATAACGCGCGAGCGAAACTTCCCAGTTGTTTTTTGTAGCGAATACACTACCTTGCCAAAATTTCCACACATATTCGGAAATCAGATTTCCCTCTCAAGGTTGGGGAATATTACCATACATATGATGAGTAACATTACTAACCTTTTTTTACAGTGATTCAGTTACTTGTACATTGGCTGCTGCTACAGTGAGTGGCCAGTGTGAAGTGTGAGTCAGTGTGGTGTTATTAACTACGCTTGCTATTGGTCCGTCATACTTGTAGACTTCCTTATAAATAGGGACGGAAAGTTTTCGCGAAAAGATTTTTGCCACAATTTGTTTCATTGCCTTGCATGCATTCCTGTAGCTCTATTTCATTGGCTGAGTTTATTTGTGCAGAGTCATATTATATGTGACTGTGCCAATCAGTACAAGGTTAACTGCGACACCATACGTCTGTGATTTGCGGGTACAGCCGATGCTACAATACCATGCGCCTTGTCCGTGAATGTCCCGTGTCTCCTGTCCTCGCTGGTATCGAGAAAATATCGATGCCACAATCGATTTCCGGAGTTGTCCCAACTGCTACGTTCAAGAAACCGCCACCATATAGCAGTAAATACTTCGTAGCACATTTAGATTCGAATTTGTTTTAGTTTATTGTATTTCTTTTCGTGGAGAGCATTAACATGGCCAGTAAATTTATTCATAATCACTCACTCAGCCTCAATTTTTGTGTTTGTGTACAAATTGCAAGCTGATTCATGACGTCAAATTATTCTTCTTTACACAAGTGTTAGGACAGAGGACATGATGGGACAACCGAGGACAAGAATTAAAAATTGACCAATTTACCCAGGACAGGGACACGGGACAAGCGAGGACAAACATCACGACGTCACCTGACCACGGGGACCAATCAGTGCTTCGAATATGAGCGAGGACAGGGTACCGAGGACATCCGAGGACTGAGGCCACTACAATTGTAGTTTAATAGGCTTGTAACCCCCACACGTTGGGAGTTAAAACATCCCATTACTGACCGCGATGCAGAGCTGCATATGTTCACGAACAGCAACGAAACAAACTGGGGCAAAAATCTTTTCGCGAAAACTTCCTGTCCTTACTTATAAATAGAGACATGAACTTTTCGCGAAAAGAAATTTGCCTCACTTTGTGTCAGTGACTTGTGTGCACGTCTGCAGACTTGCTTCACGGTCAGAGATTGGATGTTTTGACATTCGTGTGTCGTGGGGTTTTACACGCAAATCACAGACGTGTGGTGTTACAGTAACCTTATTGTGATTGGTACAGTCAAATGAG
>PNEQ01076827.1:0-20347 GCA_003012365.1 Medauroidea extradentata | reverse complement strand
AAAACAAGTGACACGCCGTTGGTAGGCGGGTTTTCTTGAGGATTTCCCGTTTTCCCTGTCCTTTCATTCCGGCGCCGCTCTATACTAACCTGATTTCATCCCTCACCAGCGCTGAAGACAAGTGCTGATAAAATTCTCTCACTCTCACTCACTCTAATAACAGTGTTGTTGGCGAGACGTAAAGCCTACTTACTGTATCTTAAATCGGGAAACATTTCGTGGGGTGAATTTCATACTACTGCATATGAGTTTCACACAGATAGCCAGGGAATTTTTTGTTAATAGTCAGGGAATACCTGGAGAAGTCAGGGAATATCATTTCCACTTTTCTGTGGCCACCCTGTTGTACGATGCCGCAGTTCGGTTAATTTTCTTATGGATCTCTCATTTTCCCAGCCCTTCTCCCAACTGCCACTAATATGTGCGTCTATAATAGCATAGCAGTTCCCCGTCGCCGTTTGTTTCACGGAATTTGAACCCTAAACTTCTTACCAGTGTCCCAAACAATTACGTCAAGAAAGGTCGTCAGAATTGTTGAACAGCAAATGTGTAAATATAGGCCTGTAGCCAAAGTGGTACACGTATCAATAGCCTGACAAAAACTAACAACTTTAAAAAATTGTTTCCCCGTAGTAATTTCTTATTTTCTGTAATTTTGTAACATTTTAAATATTGCCGCCACTTAAACCATAGAATTTTGAAAAAAAAAATTAAACATTTATAAGGTACTTACGTAAGTTTCATTGTTATTCAGAAATCATCTGGATATCTCCACAAGTCTAACAGATACAGTCGATTAAGAGGGTGGGGTATGGACTCCCTGCAGAATGTTAAAGTTTTAAATAATTTTTATATTTGTACGATATACGATTTACTTTATAGATACATATTGCGAATATATTTAGAGTAATAAAAAAGTTTCTAGATTTCATAGATTTTGTGTAAAGGCAGGTCAGCCCAACATTTTAAAAACTGTTCTATACAAGATACCAAAACTATCTGACTTAGAGAAATGAAATAATTTCACACTGAAGAACCTTGTCACAGGGAACGTCAAGATATTTATAAAACAACTGCACTGAATGTGTTTTGTTTCTTTAAGCAATTGCTGAATTTGAAATAAAAATTCCAAAATTCTGTCATTCTTTTTTAATACGAAGAATGTCAATGCCGGTTTTCATACATGTCTTGACGTAGCCAATGATATTGTTCTTCAGATTGAATTAATTCGTTTTTTTAAGTCAGTTGATTTTCATTTCTTGTATAAAACCGTATCATGCAACTTTGTGATTTGACATGCCACTATTTAAAAACTATGAAAGCAAGAACATTTTCATTACTATAAAAATAGACACGAAGTATATCTACAATACAAACTATATCTCGTACAAACACAAATATTATTAAAACAATTTAAATTTGGCGGTAACTCTCTCCTTTCTTGAAACCATGTTTATTATTATAATGTCCTTAGAGGTAGTGGCGACTCGTGGGTTGTGGCCAGGTGGAGCTGCAGATAGTCGGAATTGTACACTCTTGATGAACGCGCCGTAGACCAACGATCATGAAATATTTGCCGGCTACTAGATGTGTTGCCACCACTCAGTAGTAAGGGGCAGCTGCACATCAGCGTGTCAGTGGCTGTAGAGTCAACCAGCGCACAACCTTGTACAGCTCTTGGCAACTGCAGCCCTACCTCGCAACAACCCACGAGCCGCCACTGCTTAGAGGTTGAATTTCAAAAAGTCCTGAAACTGCTTCTTAGGAATATTCGTAGGCTTGATTTTGAAACATCAAACAATTCGAAATCACAATAGGTTTAAAAGTTATCGGAAATTTATTGGAGTTATATTTTACAGTTTTAACCACCTTAATTTTAAAATAAGAAAAAAACAGGTAGTATGTAGAGATGATGGTATATCGCGGGAAAACTTGACTGTTTGCTGGGTTTCAACACACGTTCAGCTTACCAGAAGATTACTTGCTAGCTAATACTTGGAACTATTACCCTATTTGACTGAGCCAGTAAGAATCCCGATATTCTAATATTTCATGCCTGTTATTAGTCTGTAGACAGCTACGTTATGTCAAAAGTATATCACCGAATGATGTATGTTTCAAGAAACTACAGCGGTTTTAAGGGTATGTTGGCAAAAAAAGAATTTTCGTGATATGCAGGCATCACTAGATGCATTTTTGTAAGCTTCATGCTAATGTAAAAAGCACCTTGATATCTCAAGTGGCTTAAGCGCTATTGAGAATTCATGGAAAAACATATTTCACATTTCACTGACTTACCATAATTTTTCAATTTTGCAAAAAGAAGGAAAACCTTATTAGTTGGTGTCTTCGGTGTAAGGGAAAGCCCCTTTCAAAACTTCACATATCTAGGTCCAGAGGTTTGGACTGTGCGTTGACGAGTGTATGAGTGTGTAAATGGGGCTATTCATTTTATGTAGAGAGATTATGTATGTAGTGTCAAAGTAAGTTACACAAAATTAAAGAAAACCTTAAAATGTTTTTCATGTATGATACTCCACTGCGTCAAAAAAAATGTGTGGAGGTATGTGGAAATGGTTATGGAGTTTCAAAGAATTCTTGTAGTCAGAATTAAATTTTTATGTAATGTAGGTATGAAATTTACGAGGTTTAGTAAAGTGTCGTTCGTTCGTTGGTTTGTCTAGGCTACCAAATAAGTTACTAATTCAGCAGAAGAATGAGTATGTGTATAAACATTCTTCAAAATTTAATAAAACATAAAATATATACCGTTTGCATTACATAAGAAAACTATACTATCGACGCATGTGTAAATAAATAGCTATAAAATATTTTGCGAGCCTGAAACTCGTTCAAACAAATCAAACCGCTACGCAAATTAAAAAACAAATTATTATTTTGTTGACTGCATCAATTATAGGAGGCCGCGGTGGGCGAAGTGACTAGAGTACTCGCCTCTCCCCCAAGGTGGTCCGGGTTCGATTCTCAGCGGAGTCGATCCCCGGACTTTCGCATGTAAGAATCGTGCCGTATGATACCGCTCGTCGGCGGATTTTCACCCTACATTTCGGCACCGCTCCGTATTCACACCACATCATCCCTTCCCAGCGCTAAAGACCTAGACGCATAATTTATGGTCTTACTGCTCAAATTACAGTGTGTAGCGTTCTTGTTTTTTTTAATAAATTAAAATATTTTCGTGGGCTAGGCTCCTGGATTGTTTGCTGTCTCTTTGTAAACCTTCGCTTAAATGTTTTCCTAAAAATATTAAGTATTCAAGCACGTACAATATTGAGCATATCTAAATACGAAAATGCTTAAATTGCACCATTTCACAACTTGAAATCCCAAATTTTCCCGGGGGCGGACAACCCCCCCCCCCCCTTTATTAGAGGGGTTCAGCGTTCCATTATGTATGCCTCCCCCCCCCCCATCAAATTCCGAAACGTTACTACGCCCCTGCACTCAAAATATTTCAGTATCGTTGCTGCCTAGTATTTTTGCTGCCTTATAAACCTTTAGTTGTTTTATACACACACTAGTTGCAAAATAAAGACGTGAGACATTTAACACTTTATTATAATGTGAAAGTAGACATTTGTAGAATTAATACAAATTAAATTACAAGATTATAATACTGACTAAAAATACACCGAAATTTGATATGTTTGTGGCACAATGTCAATATTTTTACTCCTCATTAAATGTATAATTACTTATGAACATGAAATATTATCCACGGTTATTCTCTACTGAAGGCCCCTAAGAATTTGCTAACCACAATATCAATTTGCGTTTTGTGTCCTTTTTCCCCACAGCCTTCGCTTGCCGTTGTGTGACGCCTCGCGCTCATCAGTTACCTGCGCGGAGGCTTGCCTGCCGAACATACCCGAAGCGGGACTTAGACAAATTTCCACCTTCACGAGTTGGCCCATTTTTTGTGTCCATGACTGTACAGTACAACCCACGTATGTATTTCAGTGAACACGGGCCATCCTGTTACATCGATACAGTCTCTGCGATGAGGTTAATGCTGCTAATTTTGAACGTTTATTGTGACATTTTTTATTTGAGCAAAGAACCGTAAACAATTGAGCACCTAACATTCAAAAGGGGCTAAGTACCATTTTCGACAAAAATGAGTTAGGTACGCAGAAAGGTGCCAAAACATTAGGTCGAAAACATACCTAAAGTGCTATCTCCTAGTGATATTCATGCGCGCCGTACATCAGCACAATTAGAGGAATGGAGTAACACCAACACATTCTAGCCCATTGAATATATATATATATATATATATATATATATATATATATATATATATATATATATATATATATAAGTGTTTTGTATTGATTACTACTGTTCGATTGCTCGTATTTACTACTTTCCTATTGTAATATATATGTGAACGCATTTGGATAATTCCTTGTTCATTTGTTTGTCGCAATATACTGTTTTCGTCATTATCTAGAAACTTACCTTTTGGCACTTAGCCCCTTATGAATGTTAATTCTTAAATTACCGTTGTCTTCTGAATCACATCCGATGCCCCTGAATACTCATACTCGTAAACTATTTGCTTCCGACACTTGGTTATTTGGCCAAATTTATTTGTATTTATCTCCAACTTCCCTATCAACTTGGACATTTAAATTGTCAACAGACGTTGTAAAAAGAACGTCATGAACTTCAAGTAACTTAAATTATTATCATACCACCATAAATAACGTTCAAAATATGTATTCATAACACCATATATGACATTTTAAAAAAATATGCATTATCGGTAGTAGACATGATTTTCTGTCTGTACTCTGTGTTAAGTGATCCGGTATAGTAGCAGGTAAGGTGTGTGCCTACCAACCATTTCATTGTTGGTTTGATTATCTGCAATGTTTAGTTGAGTAATCTTCCCTTGCGTGAAAGTCTAATATTGCATGATATAGATTTTTCTATTAGACATCCAGTATTTTTAATTTAAGCTACGTGAAAATGTGATGTACTTTCCTTGCCTCAATGCTGCGCACAATGCAACCAGGTTCAGTCATGAACGAACGCCATCACGAACAGCAGCGTATCGCCCGTGATTAAGTCAGCACCACTTCAAAGTATTGGGACATGGTACACGATTCTGCGCTAAAGCATCAGTTTAAAATTGTAGGTTCGCAAAAATAAAAACCGGCAATCCTACCTAGACAATAGTTATAGCCAACTTTCTAATCAAAAATCTTCTTCTTCTACGACTCGACGATTTCTTACGCTCGCTTTTCTTCACGTGGGTAGAGAGCTCAAGCGACGTAACCTCATCCTTCCACGCCCTTCTTCAGACTAAAGCGCGCACTAGCCTTTATACAGCGTCTGTGACTGTGACCGCTTTAGTTGTCTACTTACGTGATTCAGAGTACATCTTCGGAGTTTCATAGGAATATGAGAGAGTGCTGATCTACACTAGTCTTGAATAGCCTTAAGTGCATATACTCAGGCGGACGCCGCCTGCCCTGTCAACAAAACTGTGTGCTGAGTTTCAGTCGTATAACTGTCATTCTACATTCTTCATTCCGTCTGTGTACGAGTTCGTGAGTAGTAGTTTGCATCTGCCATGTATCTAGTGTTCGTTAGTTATAAATGAAGAAACATCAGATACAGGCATCTTCGCGGTAACTATTGAGCAGGACAACTGCCGAACATGATATTTGAAGCACCAGCAGAACACGCAGCAATTGTATTGTTACATTAGATGAAGGCAGGCTCGCCGCTGAGGTCCGACGTAGGCAAGCCCGACAATATGCATGTTCGTTCAGTGACTTAACCCGTCCTTACTGCGCTCGCACATCTTAAGCCTTTGAACACGTTAACATATCTCTAGCAAACACTGACCTGCAGGACTAACTGCACACGATAAAAACAGAATTCACACGTCGAAACCAAAGTCGACACGTCAGAGTCATGATCGAAAGTACGTCGATACTAGACTGTGTACCGTCGAAGACGACCGCTCCTCCCTCCGCCCTGATGCAACCTTACTTGCGAAACTAATGTAGCACACGGCATACCTTTGCTCCATTCTTCGCCCTGCGTCTATCTTGCTTTTATTGTTTATACTAGGCTTTCTGCCTGTGTTCTTATAAAACCTGCCCTCCTCGCCATTTAGACTGGCTCTGACTCAAGTAACTTCTTGAGATTTTACCCGAGACTTTCCTTACGGGTCATTGGAGTTTTCGTCTTTATTATGCAAGGCATACCTCCCGTCAAATTCTTCTAATTTTTTGCCGATATTGTTGGCATACTCATTCCACATTTGTGGCTTATTTCTTCGTCCATGACATTTCCCATATTTAGCTCGACTATCATGTTCTAGCTTTTCTTCAAGCCATTTCTTATTACTTGTGTAAATGCCGTGTTCAACAGTATCGTCAACTCCACAAGATTGACAAAGTAGTGACAGCTGGAGTTCCTGTTCACGGAACTTGCTTTAAAGTTTCCGTGATCTGCTGCAAAAGTAGTATAGTATAATCTGTGATTGTGGCAAACTTCTTTTCCACCCGGGTCTTGCAATTGAGAATTAGTGGAGACCTTGGCAGGTGGAACTTTTCATCGACAAACATCGACGACAGAAGTAGCGAAGCACGAGGCCTCTGGAAGAGCGACGACGCGACATTGTGCGCCAACTTGGAAGGCAGACGAGAAACACGGCTTCTTATCTCGGACTGCGATGGTACAGTGCTGTCACCGTGCTGCAAGCTGCCTTGTTTGCCGAGAAGACTGCCGTACAATGGCTAGCAGATCACAATGCCTTCCAGTTATCTCGATACACACGCACCGAGGTAACTCCGCTGTATGCACAACTCGAGCGAGCGCCGTATCGCAACCCGCGCCCAACTAGCCGTCCACTTGGTTACAAGTCCTCGCCAAGCGTACCAACCCCGCTGTTGTAGCGTGTCGTGGCAGATTGTTATAGGTCATTCACCTTTGAATAATATCACCAGCCGTTACTGCAGAACATTAACTAGAGCTATCTTACTGCTTGTATGGTTGGCAGCGAAATTACGCTACATAGCTCCGTGTATTTTCCTATTTAAATACAACAATACCGAAACAAAATCAACCAAAATTGACATAATTGTGTTTTATATAATTGACAAACTTTTTTTTTTATCAAACTATATCGATTCATACTGACTGCACAATTTATCTTATATGCGCAAACATCAAGCGACGTGTCCAGAGAGGTTAGATATTCCCCGTCGTCAGCCGTTACGCGCGAAAAGATACGAATTGGGTGAATGCAAATAGAACTTTAGCAGGGCTTTATGAAGTGCTCACTTTATTCCGAACCGCCTATATCATAAAAGCGCACAGACACGACTCAAAGGGCGCGAAGCAACTTTAAAACATTCTTATTATTGTGAGCACTACTTCTGGCGCGTAACAAATACTACAAAAATATTAAACGTAAATAGTTCCTTGCCACTGCCCCTGTACCACAGCCATTTATGTTTACGGAATTATTTTTAAGTTTATTTGTAATACGTTCTAAACACCACTGGCACCCCCAAAAATGTGAAAATATGCCACAGTTACACATGTGCATAAAAAGGCTACGATTGTCTTAAATAATATACAAAAATGTCTTAAAATAAATAAAGGCAATTTACTACCAACTCAACTGTTTCACCAACATTTGGCCATAAATTTCAGTTCTATTGTTCAGCTTTATCGCGTCCAGGACGAGAATTAAATATCAACACTTTTCTTTCGGAATATGTGACGCGTCCGCCATTGTCGCGCTGACGTCCTAAGCGGCGTACACACTTGCGAGCCGAGCGGTTCGCGAACTGCTCGTGAGCAGCATGCTCGCCAGGCTGTACGCTGTCCCGAGCGACATACGAGCGCCCTACGAACAGCTCGCGACCATCCGAAGGAAGTCGGTTTTTTTGGACGATCATAAAGGGGTTCGCAGCGCTAGTCTGGACGTGTTCGCTGCATGTTCGTGTGTTTAGCCAGTGCTCGCGAACATTCCGTGCTATCAGTAGACTATTATCTGCGCGTTGTAGGCTCTTTGTTGGTTCGGCTGTCCAGTGGATCGCTGGAGGTTCGTTGAAACTAATTTTACCGCGAACACGTTGCGAGCGGCTGACGAGCTATTCGCGAACCGCTCGGCTCGCAAGTGTGTACGCGCCACTAGAGAAGCCTCGACGCTGATTGCCTGACACATTCGGTAATTCGCGTCGCGTTCGTCGCGCTATTGTGATTCCAACACCATGCTGGAGATCATATGCACGTCGCAGTTGTATGAACGATCCGGAGAGGCGAAAGCACAGGGTAGCGATTCTTCCTGTTGTCTCGCCGCTATCAGTGGAGAAATTATCCATTTATGACGTAATAATATGGTTTGCTGCGAGTATCTCTGGTACATTCAACGTCTGTATAAACAATGTTTCTACTCCATTAAAAATAATGAAAACTGGAACAAGGGAACTATAGAGACAAGACGAAAACCACTAATCGGACGTGAAGAGATTATCAAATGTTATTCCTAACCAGACGGATTCAATGAAGATGGGAAGCTGTATGGCAACATTAATACGGGAGTTAAGAATAATACAGCTTTTTTTTTCCGGAAAAACTAATTTGGTGGCCTGTGTGTTACATTTACTTTTATTTCACAAATATAATTACAAGGTCATCGATTGCTAATAAGGCGCTAAATTGGCGCACGTTATACAGCAAGAACTGTGTGCCTAAGCAGTAATACGATCATTTAAATGGAGGGAAAAAGTGCACTGTAAGGTCAGCCATTGGTTTGAATCCATATATTTTGATTTGATATTTTATTTAGTCGCAATGAAAGAGTTCAGTAAGAGTGTATTCATTGCAGTACTCGATCGACACTCCTACTCTGTAATATGTTTTCATTTCTTATATCGGTGCATTGGGAACATTAACAGTTTGGCCACAAAATGCTGTTTTCTAGCTAACTGCAAAGCGGTTCAAAAGCCTGTGAGTGAGTGAGAGATTTTGGTTAGCGCCCAACATCGAGGTCTTTAGTGCTGGTGAAGTGTGACATGAGGTGATTATGGAGCAGCGCCGACAAAGTCCGCCGACCAACGGCGAATATTCGGGGACTGACCCCGCCAGGAATCGAACCCATACCACCTTGGTGAGAGGCTAATGATCTGACAACTCCGCCACTGCGGCGCCCTTCAACAGCCAGTTCAAAAGAGGTGTATAAACACACACACCACAAACTGTGTAGCTATATTATAAAGAAAATCTGCATGCTTATTAGCAACACGATTTTTGAAGCTCTTAAAATGGCCAAAAACGATATTTTCAGACCGCCGTACACAGAACGTTTGAAAAAAAAAAAAAAAAACATAAAGACACAAACATGCGTTTGATGTTTAACCATGCTTCCAACAAATATTATTATTCACCACATAAGTCCCGTAAGGAAAGACAATATTACTAAAGCTCTGTGCGCCAGCTAAATGGCTTGCATAAAGAGGTGATATAACATTACAAAGGCAGGCCGGTGACACCCTCAGTGCTCCGTAGGTTCTGCAGCAAACATTTAAAAACATTTATGAACACTTCAAAAACTGAAGGAAAAAAAAAGTTTCTTGGAATCCTGAAAATTAATTCACTTCCGCGATGATGATAATTTTTACTATTAGTACAAGCAGGAAACAGTAAAATTGAAACTCTGAGGAGTTCTTAATTATTAAATATATTATTTACCTGCGGGAAAATAAATTTATTTTAATGTCTAAACTTAGCTGTGTTTGAGACAAATACAAAACAATACGCTTTTTCCCCACTGATCTTAGCGACAATGTCCACTGTCTTGGCACTATCTAAGTGCAATATGGGATGCCGTGTTTAGAAGAGGGCTGGAGTCTTGTATGTGGCAACGCTGCATCGGGAACCTGCTGCCGGTCGCTCATTGGCTGGTCTGTATGGACGTACACACGCCACTTAGGGCTCTATAAAGTTGTTTTGTTCGCTGATAAACCCCCCGTCTCTCTATATCGTATAACAAAAATGTTTCTCGCTTACTATAATTTACTCTGCATTTTCCTGTCAAATGTCAACATGGTATTGGTAAAAAAATTTTTAATAATATGATAGTTGCAGAAAATAAAATAGACGCACATTATCATTAGCAGCATAGTTCATAAACGCAGTATAAATTTTTTTGAACACATTTGGCTGAATAGTTTTAGATTTATGATGTGTTTAGTTTGACAGGTTTTTGGGGCGCGCGAGCATGCATCGATTTGCGCTAGCTGCGAAAGACCCAACATGGCGGACGATTATACACACACTTTATAGTGCCTTAACGCCACTGAGGCTGCACCAGACACAATACTGCGGCCAGGGGAGCCAGTACTGATAGACTGCACGCCCCCGGTTCAGCGTTGTCACATTTAAGATTCCGGCCTCCCATAAATATGGCAACGTTTGTAAGCGCAAAATACGTCCATCCAGGTCTTGGACAAGGGTGAGAATACAGCCAGGTTTCCCACGCGCGGACACAGGAAGCAACACAACCAGGACTGTACCCTGGATCGTGGGAGGCGAGTGGTCAGACTCCTCCAATCCTGAAACAGGTTCTGGAGCTTACTTTTACACCGGACAGGCGGGCAAGCAGTTGTTGAAGGCGGAAAGTGCGCGCTAACCTCCCCGCACGTAACGGGCGATGTAAGATGTGATGCCCTAGTTGGCAAGGCGACTGACGAGAGATCTGGGTGTGTGATACTCGGAACTCAGCTCAGCTCAGCTGTGGATCTTGTTCGGTACAGAAATGTGGAAGATAACCCGTGTTGACTTCTAACCGCAGTGTATTAGTGACGAGGACTGCCGTGACGATGACTGGTCTACACAAACCACCATTCACAGTTGTGTTTCAGCGTCAAGGTCATGTGTTGCCACTCTCACACTGGACTACTTTTGTTGATTTAAGGGGCCCACCTCGTTGATATAAAATCACACTGCAGCGTATTTGAAGAAAAAGTTTTACACCGAAACTAATACACGTGTGTTCACGCCGTTTGTCTACGAAAAGAACACACACTTCAGACGACTGCCCTTAAGTATTTTCAAGACAACACACGTATTAGAAATCCCCTTTTAGGGCACGTCAAAATGGGTGAAAACGGGATTTTCAGACTGCTATAGCGGAAAATATACTAGCCGAATACATGTGAAACCACTTAAGGGTAGTGCATTGGACTTTAGTAAAGTGATTTCGTAAATAAAACAATAAGGTCAACACTTAAAGTCCCATACGAAATTTGTTTTTTCGCGAAGACTGCACGCCTTAAGCAGTTTTTACAATTATGCGACACTGCGACAGCGACAGTGCGGCAAAAACGACTTGCTGCTATCGCACACACATCCAATTTTAGAATTATGCGAAAATATTGGTGACTTCAATGCGTTCATTTGCTTTTAGTGCCCTCTTTCGTTAGAAAGGGAACTAAAATACTTGCGCCTCTCGCGCCTCTTTTGTTTTCTCGCAGTTGTTTTTTTTTTAAACATTCGCGCTAAGTAGTTTGGCGGTGTTTTTATTTCAGTGTGTCTGTAATTTATTGTAGTAAATTGAAACATATTATAATTATTCATGAATGTGAATGAGGGAAATAGAAGAATACGGCGGAGGAGAGCAATCATATTGCTTTTAATATTATTGAATAGGAGAAGAGTAAACAGAAGATAGGGAGTTAGGCCCATAAATAGAAATAGAAATTATGCCACGGGTTGTAAAGAAATTCTCTCTTCCGCACTTCTTCTATTGACCTTTCTTATACACAACTTGCCATTTCGCCAATCGCAAAAAACAATAACAAAACAACGCCGCCTGTTTTGTTTCCGAAACTTTTATTCTTACACTTACTGTTGACAAAATTTTCTGTTTACAAACATCGATGTTTTATTCTTCTTCTTCCTTGCCGCACGCCATTTTCGCAGCTGCGATAGGACGAGTTCTATCGCAGCCCGTCGCATCGTCGTCGCCTGCTTGCTCTCATCTGATTGGTTAGTTGCGTTTGTCGCACTGTCGCTGTCGCAGTGTCGCATAATTGTAAAAACTGCTTTAAGCGTAGAGGCGACGCACCGTTGTATGGCCCATACGACGTCGCCCTTAGCACCATACCTCACTCACACAAAACACATATACCACGAGGCGGGCCCCTTAAGGGACCTCCTTACCTGCGCTTCAAATGCGTTGCAGTGAGTTACGACTATTCTCTCTACGACAAAACTATTTAATGAACATTATATCTGTGGATTTACAGCGTGTCCCAGAACAAACTGACACCGTTGCTGCATCTGAGAGAAAATAAAAATATGAGAGGAAATATCGGCGCACCTGATCAAATAGTGGTAGAGGACAAGTAGTTATGAATTTAAATAAGTAGCCAATCAGGTGCGCGCTACAGCGGCAAGACGTGGAGGGGGAGTGCTAGGTGACTGCGAGAGTGAGACGCGAGAGGTACAGCGGTATACGAGTGCTAATGTCGGCGTGTGCGAATAATTCTCTCAGGTGCAACAACGGCGTCCGTTTGTTCTGAGACACGTATCTACTACAAGAACGCACACTTCAAACGATGTCGTTATAGTTTTAAAATTCCGGCATGTTTAATAAAAACATTATTCTCAGGCCTTTCAAAACGGCCAAAAATTGCTTTTTCAGACTGCCGCTGCCGTATCTGGAAAATTAAAAATCGGATTCGAAAAAAAAAAAACCGACAGAAACAAGCGTTAGACTTTGAACTACACAGCACATAAATAAAACAATGTGGTCACCGCATAAAGTCTCGTAGGAAAAAGGATAGTAGTAAAGCACTGCAACGCCAGCTGAGGGGCTTAAGAAGAGAGGCGATAATATATTACATACGTGGGTTATTGGTAGTCTTACCGCTCCTGCCTCACACACACAAACGCAGCCTATCTAGGGAGGACTCTTAAGGTGACCGTCAGCCTAAGCCACCTTGCTGCGGGTATTTTGCACACCCACAAGCTGCTTCATCACCTCTGCAAGCAAGACGTTCAACTGGCGTGCATTCTTCCCGTCTGCGGTCCGCCTCAATATGACATTTTAAGAGATGCTTCCACAATTAATGGCCGTAAAATAAAGATAAATGTATTGTGCGTGTATAAATACTATACTTTGAACAATCACCTCACCCTCGAAAAAGTGAACTGGTAACTCCCATTCCAACATCTTTCACTCTTCCAGAAAAAATACACAAGAAACGTAAGTAGGAAAGTCAGGGTGGTGGATAAAAATAAATGGACATTAGAACAAGCGTAACATTCGCACGTGTCCCTCGCCATGCAGGACGCTAAGAAACATTGCCACTAGGAACTGCACACTGGCATTATTTCATACCAACGCCAGCATAGAAAACAGGTAGATATAGTCTGTTCACAATAAACTGAGCATCCAGAAGAACTAGTAAATAATTTAAAACATGTTTTAACGGTCCAACAGATGATAACCTTTGAGAGTGTTGAAACGTTTACTCTAGTTTTTAACTACGTGGAAGTTTTCACATAAAAAATAATAAAGATGGCTGCAAAACAGCCGACTTTATGCAGTGCTCACTTTATCGCGAACGGAATATACCTGAAAAATTCGCGTTTTCGTTTAGGCACAAGCTAGACTTCATGAAACTGTAAGATCGTGTTCACTTTCACAACTGGCCCTTGACTTATTTGTAGAGACATGCAAAATTCGCGTTATTTTCTGACAGTTGGCTAGAATCCAAGTGACTATAGTATTGTTCGACGTCTCCCGCTGGCCGATATTGCCGTGACTTGCCGCGGATAATGCTTACACTGTAAAGTGGCCAACGCTCCCCTGGTAATGATCAGGGGACACCATCCCCAAAACATCCACAAGACAACGCGACCAAAACTGTCTCCACCTAGACAATTATTGGATTTATCATGAAATCTCTGCCTGAGGCAACCAGAAAAAAAATATAAATATATGAAATGAACAACATTTAAACAATAACAAAATTTATTAATTACTTTCAAATACAAAAATGATATATCAGAAATCTTATACTTCGTTGTAACCATTAACGGTCATACACAAAATATATCAATATATCATGAATCAATGGCGTTACAAATGCCATACATAAAACAGAAAATTACTTGGCCTCAGTTCTCTAGAATGACATTAAAATTTACTTGGCCATAAAGAATGTAACATGCCTCAGAATTAACATTTAATTCATACATTGAATTTATGGTCACACATGGACCAAACTCCAAAAAACAGTAACAATAATTCATGGCTAGTACTTAACTGAAACGTGTCACAAACAGCATCTCCGCTCAGGAAAACGATTCTGACAATGTAACATCTCCTCTCTCTCTCTGAATTAAGTCCATCATAGCCTCCTAGTCCGAGTCCGAGAGTCTCTCAACCAGAGACTCTTCCATTCTCCCCTTCCATGTCCAAAACTCCGCTATTTATTACAAATACTAACCAATCACAGTTCAATCACAAATACGTCATTTCAACAGTCCTGTCCGCGCCATCTATACGCTTGCAGCGCTATCTACTTTTAAGTGGCGCTATCTACAATCGTAAACATGAGTGCCAAAACTGCGTTTCCAAAAAACCATGTCTTCAAGCCTCTTCGATGACGTCATCGCCGATGACGTGAACAAGCAAACAATACGTTCCTCTGCTCAGTTGCCTGCCGTCCGTCGGAGAACACACCAGCTCAGTTCGTCGTCAACACCAGGTAAGGTGCATTTTAACCTCCGCGCACAACAAACGTTCAGCTATACACGAAAATATTTTCCTTGAAAATAGACGAGGAGCGTCTCAAGACGTAACACACATAAATGACAACACATAAAAGTTTGTCGCCAATTGAATTGCAGATTATGTTATGTTATGTATAGGAAAGTGAAGTTCAGTCTGCTACCAAATGATAACGCGAATTTTGCATGTCTCTACTTATTTGACAGTTCTTACATGGCGCAGTGTCGATAAAAAAAAACAACTAAATGCATACCTACAGCAGCAGGCAGCCAATGAGCAGCAGTTGTTTGTTTGTGTGCATATATATTCTTGGAGGTTAGCCATCAGGTCAGCGAACCAGCGAATTTTCCCCGTCTCTAAAAATAGGAAGTACATTGTCCCAGAAGACAACGCTACCTTCACCATATCACTTTTAGACACTTCATTTAAATAAAGCCTGGTTTCTGTCCGATTGTCGTTATCTACAAAATAGTGTTTCACCCTTTTTTTAAAGAGTGTGTCACACATAAATTTGCCTCAAAATCGGTTGCTTTTAAACTAAATTTGAAGGTCTACATAGACAAAACACCAATCCTCGATAATGTTTTAGCCAAGTAAGAGAGTAAATATCTTACCAAGGTGACAAAGTATTTTGGTGTAATATCTTGCGCCGCAATTAAAAATACGACAATAATGCGTCACATATATTTCATTGTAAATTCCAAGCAAAGTGTTCGCTCACAATGCAACGAAAAGCTATTTCTTATAATAACTATTGTTTTTAGTTTTATATACTAACTACCAGAAATGTGTTGATTTTTAGTAATGTGCTCGGCTTTTATCTTAGTGCCACTTCCTGCTGGCAGCGTTATCGCCTGTGTACACCCAGTTTGGCGACCCCAAGATTGAATACGTAAATAAACTTCTTAATTTAATAAGCTAAGTAAAATATAAACATTGTCACGTGCATTATTTTACATAGGTCTGTGCAATATTAATATATACATTCCACATTGCTATCAAATAATATAACATACAATATTCACCCACTGAATACATGAATGATAAAATAACAGCTATCATTAACAGTAAGTCATTGTAAATATTTGCTAGTTAACTTTAGATCTTAACAGCTTCATATCTAGCAAATAGTAAAACCTAGCAAATCCGTTACAACGTGAAAAAAAAAAAAAAAAATATATATATATATATATATATATATTATTCATGCACAAATGCTCGTGGGCTTCAATCACCTTCAAATATCTAATCACATGAAAGCAGCGTGGAGGTGAAATGGACAGCTTCTAACATCTAGTTGTAGGTCTATCACTTTTAGCCTACTACTAGTACAAATACTGTTATATTTTATTTAAAAATAAACTATATTTGGTAATTCTCTGCTAATCGTAAAAGAAGTGATGCAACCACAACTAACGTTGATTGCAGTAATAAAGTGTAGTTAATTTCACAGATTTAACGCGAAATTGTACGATCCATTGTAACCCACACGTAACGTCTAAAATATATCTACAACCTCATAAAAACCTACTTCGTTGATTAAATAATAGTTTTGGACAGTACTTAAATAACAGTTTTGGACAGTACTTAAATAACAGTTTTGGACAGTACTTAAATAACAGTTTCGGACAGTACTTAAATAATAGTTTCGGACAGTACTTGCTTCTAAATACTGCTGCATGCACTGACCCTCAAATCGGACATCCCACAGGATGACTGTCAACCAATACTAAACATTGCACAGTACAGTAGGCGTGTCTTGTGTGGCATGGACCAATGGGATGGTGGTGTGTGAGAAAACAGAGGCCAATAGGACAAATTCTAGAAGGAGTGAACACGGGTCTGCAATCGCCAGAAAATTTATTTATGCAGTCCTCAAAATGATAGTTAAAATTAGTTTTATTTGACGCGTGCAATTGGTAAGAAATCACGTGATTTTGCTATATAGTATAACGGTAAGCTTGACTACAAACAGCTGTATGTTATCTGTGGACTAATGTGATTGGACAGCAGTGATGTGGCACTACCAATAGGAATGTGACCTTGTGTATCAGTGTGTTGGCGCTCTGTATGGTTGTGACATAGTGGTGACAAGCACCCGACACGAGCGGCATCTTGGGGAATAACGATAGGTTCTCTTGGTGTGTACAAATCTACGGATACACGTCCGTAAATTGAATTCTCTACAATAAAAGACATTATTGTTTTGAATAAGGCAATGCTGTTATATCCGTTAATATCAAAGCAGTTTAAAAAAATGTGCACAACTTCTGAAGGGCGCGGTTCACCTCAGTTTTCAACATCTTTATTTATTTGTATATTTGTACCAGATATTTTTTTTTATTTTTAACATAAATTGTGGTAAAATTTTCCTCGTAGGAATTTTTTGTATCTCTTATAGTTATTGCGTAATGAGTCGTAAGCGTCAAAATTTTCACTTTACGGTTTTATGTCCTACGCCACTAAACATAACTGACATACCAAACCGACAAAATTCACAGTGCATAACAATGTTGTAGGCTATGCTTTGACATATACAAAAAAAATACTTTTGTATTTAATAACAATTATGAATTTTGAAAAGAAAATTAAAAAAAATATATACAATTTTTTAAAAATATAAAAATTTTATTTTGTTTTTATACATGTCAAATCATAGCCTACAACATTGTTATATAGTGTGAATTTTTTCAGTTTCGAATGTCAGTTGGTTTTAGTGGCGTACATAAAACCGTAAAGCGCAAATTTTGACGTTTACGACTCATTAGGCAAAAAGTATGAGAGATACAAAAATTTCCTAAGAGGAAGATTTAATCACTATTTATGTATAAAATAAGAAAAAAATTTATGGTACGAATATACAAATAAATAAAGACGTTGAAAACTGAGGTGAACCGCGCCTTTAAAGAACAAAATCCACACGCTTAAAACACTTCGCTGCCACTGAAGCAATTACCTGCAGAAAGTTCAGTTAAGTATTCTGCATTGATGTTTAATTGTTTTAGACTCTTGCATCGTGAGCAACCTTGAGGACAAGTCTCACGGCGAAATAATAACGGTGGGAACATCTCGTCACACTAACGATAGCCGGCTGCGATAATGGCGAGATACAACCCACTCTTCTCACAGCACAACAATGGAAGAAAGGTCTGGGGGTGTGTCAGACACGTGTGTGTGATATGTGGGAGACGTGACTTAACATCAGAGTGAAGCAATGTGTCATTTCAGCAGACATAGCGCTGTACGGTGGCAGTACATACAACTAGCTGTAGAACCTAGCTTCTGCACACTCATTATGATCAACTAATCCTGGCGATGGAATGGTAGATACAACAATCCTAAATGCATTAACTCAAAGTTGCTGGTTTCTTAATAACCATTTGATAAAATAAAAATAAAAGCGCCGCGCAGAGCTGCAGGACAAACTGGTTTATTCAGAAACTATTCCACGTGAACACGTTGTCTCAGGTTTACAAACAGCGTTTCAGAATATTAAGAAGGCGTGGTACACAATTCAACGCTAAAAGCATTAACTTATAAACGTAGTTTTCTTGAAGCCAATTAGCGAAAAGTAAACAATAGTAATCCTAGACAATAGTTTCAGCCAACGTTTTAAACAAAATTGTTTCCAGTGTTACGAACTTCTGAGGCACAATCTCTGACGCCGGAACCTCGTGCATTTAACTGCGGCGCAAGAGATCACGCGTAACGGATTAGTAATTCTGGATAAATATTTACTCATAAAGTTGGAAAATACCATTATCTATGATTGTCATTGAGTATTTATTCATGGTGACTTCGAAAAAAGAGTAGAAATCTATTGTTTTCAGCATTTATTTATCTACGACGCACTCTTAACACACTACATTTTAGTTTTCAGTCCCACATATGCTTATTCGTGTTATGGGAGAATGAAATGAATCAAATGGGCGTTTTCTTCTACGTAATTTTAGCTGTACAATTGTCTCTAGATACGCATCATACTTGTATATTTATTATCCGACCACTAAAATGTAATTTATCGGAAGACTGCGAGTCAGTTGGGCATTGTAGGCTTAGAGACTATGAAACAAGTGGAGGGATAGCAACAACAGTACTCACGTGAGATAACACCCTGATTTCGCGAGCAAGCTGAACACACAAGGATGCGATATATTATGTCATACTTTCTCATTTTCATTTACTACTGGATTTTCACTAGATGTATTGACCTTTCGTTCTTTATAGCTACAAATAACTGTCTCAAATACCTTTTCCATTGTCTCGTTGAAATATGTTTATTACGGGAATTCAATTGACAAAATGAAATAGGCAAATGCCAGAGGGTAAGGAAGGCAATACTTCTTAAGAGGACGTACATAACCCAGTGCTAAATGACTAAGTCATTTGAGGAACAACATAAGTCAATTGTCTACCTAAATTAGTTCTGGATGTTATAATTTTGTACAGAGATAAATACATGTATTATTAAACCTCATTAAGCGTCATTTGTGAGTGTAGCAAGGCACTGAATTGAGTTCATTTGAGAGAATCACTATATTTCATTGACTATCTCTGTACCAAATTATAACACCAACAATTCGTTGATACAAAATTTGCTTCCGTTGTTTCTCAAATGCCTTATTCAAATGCATTAATTGAACATACCACTTTTCTCGAAGCAACTATGCAAAAAATCAAATAAGGCAATGATGGAAAACAGTATTTGCTACTTTGAGCATATACTTCTCTCGGGTAATGTATTTCGTAGGCACTATCTATGACGCTGAATTTTAGTTCATTTAATTCGTGATCAAGTCTAAGGAGATGTACTCATAAAATTGGGTAAAAATATGTTACCCAGAATTTTTTTAGTTTTTTTTTTTTTTTTTTCGCTAACTTCCAGAAACCTGCATATTTCTATTGGCGTTTATAGTGATAATTAATGTATCACGACTCACAAAACAGGAACTGACAAAAATATCAACACGACTTTTGAAAAGATGCCATAAAAAGTTGATAGCCATTAAGAACCACTGCCCCTTGATTGGTCAGTTCGACAGCGTCAAAGCTGTTCTCTGTACTCTTGTGGTACAATTTCAGTATGCAATGTTCTCACATAGCGGCATGTAAAAGTCGGCTGCCCACACCAAACGAAAAACAACAGACTTCGCGAAATGAATCAATTCACACTGAAATCAGACGTCACTGGCATTATGCTAAATCTTGTAAAACATAAAACAAAGTATTGTGTTTTTAAAAACTATCTGAAAGTAAAGGATTTTATAGTGACTATTAGCGACTTCTTCGGCACACACAAAAACTTTTATGTCAATCAATGTTTTGTTGTTATCAGATAATGGCATTCATTTTGATTACAACTATACCATATTTATACGCGGACGGTCAATTCGCTGTGGTTTATGTTGGCAGTTACAAAACTTAAAAAAAAAAAAAAAATAAAAAATATATATATATATATATATATATATATATATATATATATATATATATATATATATATATATATATATATATATATATATACTGCTAATATGATGATTTTATAAG
>PNEQ01076826.1:40148-121789 GCA_003012365.1 Medauroidea extradentata | reverse complement strand
AGCAGTCCTCTTGGTTCGCCCAACACTGCTCCGCAGGTAGCCGCCTGCCGCCTCACAGTAGACTTTGACGTCACCAAGATGTCTTCACCAGTCTCTCTCCACAGGCGTAGCACCTTCCTCTAGCACTTCCAATAGCGAACTCTCCCCAAATCTCACGATTCGGCCTTCTTATACTCAGTGAAACAGTCGGGGATTTACCTCATTACAGGGGTCTAAAAATAGATATTTCATCATGTTTCGGATATGCTTTTAGTCACGTAGGCCACCATCGAAGGGTTAAGACGCAGTTGGGACAGGTATCTATGACGTAGGTTCGGCGGGCTTCCCACTATGAGCCACCCGGGCTTTGAGTCATCGGCCAGCCCTCAAGGTGTTACGAAACAGCCGCCGACTACTGGCCTCCAGGAACATGGCACGCAACAATACTCTTCGCTCGGTTTATAATTGTATAAGGTAACTCGGGGGAAGATGCTAGCTGGGGAAAGATGCCTGTCATACAGGTTTTTACGTTTAGTTGGTTATTATTTAAACTGGTTTTAAAAACACTTATAGTTCATTACTAACACAAATGTCCAACGAAAATTGTACCCTATCGTGATACTGTTTACACGATAAATTCAAAGGTCATGACTTTAAAATTCTTCAGGTGATGGATCTTCCTCCGAGTTGCCTTACTATAAAAAGTGTATGTACGTTCGATTAACGCAAGTATACAGTATCACATCACAAAAACTGTAGGGACGTCTAACAAAAAAGTTTAATTATGTGTACAAGTATTTGTTGGGTTTAAGATTGCAGGATTATAATCTCCGGTTTCTGTTAACTTAGACCAGGAAGTTGAATTAGTTGCTGTTAGGAATACAGCAATTTGTTCTCCTAGAGGCAGTGTCGACATAGATAAGTCGGGAGGAAATTGAAAGTATAAATAGACGTAGAAGAAAGAACAGTCTGATAAAAATGGTGTCGTAACATTCCTTATCACGATGCTTGGCGACGCATGCCAAACAGCATAAATTTTCCCTCTTAATTAAAACTTTCAGCGCATTGAAAATCGTGAGCTTTAATCTCGATAATATTCCCTAAAAAGAAAGTAGTTTTCTTTGGCGTTTACAGTGTTGTGAATATCTGTTGTATTTCTGTCCTCATTTCTCACATTTATAGGCCCTATACAGCTGGTTCATGAACTGTGTTGCAGCATGTCAGGAAATAAAATACGAGACACTGCTAAATGATATACAGGTATCGCTATTTACGAAAAAAATTAAAACTATGATTATCTGTTGTTTTTTCAAAATATCGTGCTTAAAAAAATGGTCTCGGAGCACCTCAAAAACAGCTATCAAAAGAAGGCTTTCTCGATCTGCTGTCACGTGAGAAATAACGACGGGAGTATTAAAACAAAAATATAGAAACATACGCTGGACTTAACTATATACTTTCTGTAAGGAAAATAGAAGGCGCACCACTGAAAGTCCCACAGGCAGAGAGCAAAACTTTACACGCCGTTTTCGCACCTCCCTCATGAAGGCGGCACGATTGTTGATGTACAAGCCGGTCTAGATCTTATCGTTCGTTCCCCTGTTTCCTTACCTCTATCGTGGCATCTAGCGACTTCTGTATATTGTTCTTAAAAATAGTTATTTTTATCGTGTCTCACTGAACATATTATTTTTTATTCTTAGACATTTGATAGGTATTAAGACAAGTAAAGAACAGGTAACAGATTTGTCAACAGTCAAATTAAAATCAAAGTACAAACTTTTCAAAGTGAGGGAAACACAAAAACCCCAGTTATGTCACCACATAGAAAAAAAAAACATAATACGAACGTAAAATTAACGTTTTTCGTACGAGTACGACCATTGCGAGCGAATACTTATTTGTCATAGGAAACATATTAGGGTTTCCCGTGACTCAGCAGCATTCGCTGGCAATGGCATATGTACACAAAAAAATATACAGCTTATAATACACATTTAGCGCAAAAATACTTCGAAGGTTACAAAATAGGTCTAATGTAGGCAGCTGACGCTACACATTTGTAGTGCGAATTGCATGCTAGTAGGCGTTTAAAACACGTTACAAATTTGAGCTTTTGCAGTGTGCTAAGTGCGATTACAGTTTTTTTTGTGATAAACTGAGAAAATATCTAGACTAACAGGAACAGGAACAATAACAAATAAATTAATTTTACTGTTAACGTAGACTTTATATTTCCGAAGGAGTTGAAATGAGTACGCTGAGATAATTGAACATATGCTACGTTATTTTTACGCAAGTGGTAGACGATAGAGTTGCGTTTAAAGTAACGAACCAAGAGCATACTTATAAAATCTTACAGTCAAGGAATTTTAATTAGAGATAAATGTTAAAAACAATTAATTCTAAAAGATCTAATTACAAAGGTATATCTTTCTATCAAAAATAATTGTACGTAAACATCTTTAGAAATATTGCGAATTCGAGTCCTGTATGAGGAAACATGAAATAACTAGGCTTGTGCAGCCAACTATCAACCAAGTACAGACTCACTGAAATCGCCATTCCGTAATTTAGCTTCTGTAAAACGACGGTATTAAGAGCGCGGTCTACACCAGTTTTCAACGTCATATTTTTATATGTCTACCAAATATTATTTTTCTTGTTTTAGGAACGAATTGAAACTAAATTTTGCTTTTATGAAATTTGTTGTCTCTCATAATTTTTGCGTAGTGACTCGTAGACATTAAAATGAGCATTCTGCAGTTTCATGTACGCCACTATACTAAATTTAAAAAAATACAAAGAGTAGCGATCTTTTAAGATAGAGTGTCCCCTATACATATATCAAAAATTAATTTAAATTATTTTTCTATTGAAAAAAATATTGCTAAAATTTGAAATTAAAAGTTAAAAAATAATTTTTTAACACATTTTTATTTTTTGTTCTTATGTAGGCATCAGCATTGTTAGTTACTCTCTGTGTTTTTCTATTTTTTTTTTCATTTTGATATGTCAGTTGGTTTTAGTGGCGTACATATAACCTACAATGCAATTTTTGACGTTTACGAGTCATTACGCAAAAACTACGAGAGATAAAAATATTTCATGATACCAAAATTTAGCCACATTTTATGTCAAAAACAAGAAAAAAATATAGTACAAATACAAAAATGTGACGTTGAAAACTGGTTTAGACCCTACGTGTACTTGGCTATACCGAATCCTTGCCCACTGAAATCTGTTAAGATGTAGGATTGTCTTCTGGACTCTGCAGTCTACATCTACCTGAGGAGGATCAAAAGTTAGAAATGTGTTAAAAGTATATTTCTTTACCTCATTTGTGTTCTCCGTTTTTTTTGTCAAGTCACTTGTGGCCGTCTAATACGCATACGTAGAGAGTGAGAAATAGTAAAAAATGTTGGGTTCTAAACATTTGCAAAAACACTGAAACTGGTTTCATTTTATGTGATTGGGCTACGTTTATTTGGTACGGTGAAACTCGTTGTAGACAAACAAAACCCCTTTCCGTATACGCTTCATAGTTATTTTTTACGAGTGAAAAAAAAAGAACACGTGAATAACAGCAAAATTATTTTGGGCGCGTAAATATTCACAGCCGTCTCTAGTAAAAAACCCGTTATCTTCGATGAGGTAAGCTTCCAAATAAGAATTCCAATATCTGAGTTTCACGCTTTACAATTTCTATGGCTCTCCAGTATTTGTCTGTGCAGTGCCGCAGGAACGATACAATTGTGCTCAAATGTGACACATTTGTGATATTTTTCTGCACTTTTATATCATAAACATGTATCCGATAAACCAAGAAATTTTATTTGCTCATTGTTACAAAATTATCTGGAGAGTAGCAGATTATTGCAGTACTTCACTTCATGATTGTCTTACTCCTTATCTACAATATGGCAATCCTGCGCATTGACTGATTAATAAGAGAAAGCTTTATCCGTGGCAACGTGTGAAGAGCTATAAACACTCTCCTTGCTTGCGGTGTTGTCACATTTAAAAAATGAATTTTTTATTAAATTTTACAAACGGCTACGAAATATTATATAGGAACACATCAAACAACGCTGAAATCCTTTTTTTTTTATCATATAGAAATTCCAGGATAAAAACTTAAACGCCAGAAACAAAGATAAAATTTTTGTATTTTCTTCAAACAAATTTTGCTGTCGTAAGTATATTATTCTTTGAGATATTAAAATAAACATATAATCCTGAAATTAAAAGAAACACGTTTTGAACAAACACGTGAATTTAGTTATATTGCGTTCGTTCACATAACAAATCATTTGAACAAGAAGAGTTCAAAAAATCACAAATTCGATAATATTACAATTAGATTAATAAACAGCAAAAAATATCTAGCCACCTTACAAAGTTTTAGACATGCACGGCATAAAGAATTACTGAAAAAAATTGTATTCACTATGTTTTCTTGTGTGGATAAAAAGTGTTCAAAGTTGCACACATTGCAAACATATGAACACGGCGTGAATAGAATACGTAAGAACGATGGCAGCTGATTAAGTATTAATGTGTACCGAGTTTTATTACTTTTAGGGAAATATTTCCGCTGATATCTCGTATAATCAACAAATTTTCTTATTTTCCCCTATTTCGAAAATATGAAAACGGTAGGAACAAAATACAAAAAGTCAAGCCAGGTAACTAATTCTGATAAAACTTTTTCCACTTGTTCATAGTTTTTAGACGCACACACAGACACAATCACTCACTGACATACACAGACATCATCACTCACTTACATACACGCACACATTCACCAGCACACATTCACCAACACAGACATTCACCAGCACACATTCACCAACACAGACATTCACCAACACACATATTTACCAACACACACATTCACTAATACACACATTCATTGACACACAAATATACACACTGACAGACACACAGGCACACAGAGATAAAGTTTATCTCATTAACATAATTTATCTTTGAAAAGTAGGCAACTGAACAAAACAATATTAAAATTTTTTTTGTAAAGTGAATGTAGTCGGAGTAAATATAGAATGTAAACACAATTCAGAATTGATATGTTTGATAATACGTGATATTAACAAAAATAATGTTTGACCGACTTCTAAATAATTAATTAAAATGTATTATACATTTTATTTTTAAAAAATTTAATTTTCTGATCTATATTTTGGCGAGCACTATTCGTACTTTTTCTCTTTGCAGACAAATTGAAATCACATTTACTCCTTTACTTTATCATCAAATACTACAACGGAAACCTGTTACACTTCATCCTCACTCATCTTGTATAATTGAGTTAGAATCCTACTTTACGACCCGCTTTGATGACGTTATCTGACCGTCGGCTTTCAGAAGCCCTCTGTTTTAATTTTTATGTGTCTGTCCTTTTGGTTTGCGTCCAATGAAGCTTCGCCCCAGCTATTCCTGCAGTTCGTAATTAGCTGAGCTGATACATGGCCTCCTATTCTTTTATCATCCTCTCTAGTCACGCATGAAATTATATCCTACAGTATAGCCTACCTACTGAAAACAGTCGACAGAAAATCGATGTACGAAATCCTGTCGTCTAAATCTTTTCACTAGTCTTACTAACAAAGCAAAGCTTCTTTACGAACATTTGTTCCTAGAGTTAAAATATAATTTTGTGTAGGTTGTAAGAGTGAATCCGAAGACCAAATTGTTTTATTCCGATGCAAAACACTATAAAGGAAATACTTTCAGGCAAACGACATAAACGCTAAAGTTAGGAAATTTTTACGAAACTCTAAGTTTTATATTTTTAAATTTTTTCCTCGATGCATGCGCCTTACACTCGGCTGGTTAGTGTATGTTTTTTATACATACATATGAAGTAAATGCCTTACTTCACCATAATAAATAAAATTTCGTTCAGTGCCATTTGAAAACATGCCACGTTACACAAAAACATTCAACCCGCAGTACATCTAATTAAATTTCCTAAGTTAATTCTAAACAGTGTTTTTCAATTTTCACTGCCTGTATAGTAAGATAACAATAGTTAATTCAATGTCAAATTTTAAGTATCTGTGTTACGTGTCTTTTTTTGCAAGCTGTTACAGATAACTACTGTAAGTTTCTTGTCAATATTATTATGTGATTGCTACTGAGTGGTCCGTCAAAAACTATTTCTCGCTATGTCTGGTAAAGAGAGTAATTTTCGTTTTTGAAAGTAGACGACTCGTAAGTTTGTTCTACGTGCTAAAGAAATCGTCCTATTAGGCAATATTTGGAATGTGTAACAGTTACCACACTGGTCATTGTGTGAGTTTAGCCTATATGCTATACCTGACATGTCGTCATTGTGTAGGTTGCATCAAATGACAATATATCTGTTACTAAAACTTTCAGAAGTGAATGTCAGTAATTCAGGAAAGCGTCTGCGCTGTAATTTAAAGAATAATGTGTAGATACAATCCTACTTGGTGCTGAGCAGTTGTTTTTATTTTCGGTAGCATGTGGAAAATTTCCGGAAATGTAACTGGTTTAAAATAAAACTACGTCAGTATTAAGGGTACTTCAGGTAAGATTTCTCAGAATCTTCTTCACTAAATTATTATAAAAACTTGCATGAACATTTTGTAAACGTTGTAAATCAATTTATAGTAACGCCCCATACGTAGAATGATTAAAAAAATAAGTAATGTTTTTTTTTTTTTTTTTAATATTTTTGAGAAGTTAAACGATTCATTTTTGCTGAGAGGAAATTCGACGAAAAATAAAATGGACTTAGGGTCCTACGCTTTATAATTTTTTTTCTCTTTTGCTGATATCACAAAATCATGTAGCCACACAAATACATAAATTTTACTGGCATTTCGTACAAATGTAAAATTTAGTAAACATTAAATACAAATACATTTTTTTTTTTTATAATTTACAGATGTGTTCCCACTTTTATATGTTTCAGAATAACTTAATGCAAATTTTACAATAATTTTTAATATCCATGCCATTTTTGGCTTATTTCTAATAATTGGCTTTATTTATTGACGTTTACGTAAGTGCTTAATCAAACAGTCAGCTGGTAAATGCCGTGAGTAGCAAATTTTTGTCTCATGTAATTAAGTAATTTTTATATTAAAAACAGTAATTAAATTCGATTGCGCAATACACGTGACATTTTTAGATGTCATATGAAAAAATACGTATTTTGTGGCAGTTACTACATGCCAAATATTTTGTGGTGACAACATAAATATTTTATTATTACCATCATAAATTTTTGGCTACCAAATATAATGCTCTATTCACCATAATATAATTTGGCAGGGTAGACTAGAACAGTTGTGGATTGAAGTAAAATACAAACGTCACAAAATAGCGGTGTCAGTGGTGTACAAACCACCAGACGTACCTTACCAGGAGCTTGAACAATTTAAATCTTGTTTAGAAAACTCGCTGATATATGAAAATATTGTTGGTTTACGTGATTTTAATATATACCTATTGAATACAGCAGCAACTGACGTAAAGTATTTCCAAAATATGTTGTTAATGAATGGTTTTAAACAAGTGATAACTGCCACAACTAGAGTAACGCCACATTCCGAAACAATGATCGATTTAACACTAGTACAAAATGAAGCCAAGGTGACACACGTAGGGCAGCATGACTTCCTTGGTTTCACGGACCTCAACCTTGTTTACATTAGTTACAGTTTCCCAATTCCTGTTTATGAACCAAATACATGCTTAAGACTTTGTTATAAACAAATAAATGTAAAACTGTTTCATAAGCAGCTGAAAACTATTAATTGGGAAGGCATGAGCCACTGTATGCGTATTAACGAAAAAGTAAAATCACTTAATTCAAAATTTTTAGGATAATTTGACACACACTCGCCGCTAAAAGTTAGAAGAAAGAAAAGGAAGGGTAACCCCTGGATCACACAAGAAATATTATTAAAAATGAACGAATGGATTTTGGTGAAAAAAACTATACACAAACACGCAACAAGAAGTAGATTTTAATAATAAAATGTTTAGTATCACAATGAAATATATGGCCCATCGGACTAAGTAAGAATGTTTTTGTACGTCAGAGGAAGTTAAAAAAAGAAACTAAAAAAAACTCTGGCGTGATCTCTGCCACTTCAAAATTAATACAACAGAACAATACTCAATACACACCAGACCTGCAGAAACCAGACAATATCAATAACTAGTCCATACACTGCAGCCAAATCCCACAGCAATCAACCCAAAACAAAAACAAAATACCAATCAACCAGAATCAAATCCTCGCACTTCTTAAGTTCAAACCCGTACCTCAAAGTACAATATATAAAATAATTAATTCAGTAAGTACGCAAGCGTCAGGAACAGATGAAATTGATGAGAACATGATAAAACTTTGTACTCCATACTGTGCACCAACAATAATCAACATAGTAAACACATCAATTAACTGCTCGGTATTCCCTGCAACATGGGAACTAGCAAAAATAATACCGATAGCGAAAGTTAAACACCCAACAAAACTAAAGGATCTTAGACCAATCAACATTATATCTGTTATCTCCAAATTTCTCGAAAAAGTAATTCACAAGCAATAATCAGATCATGTAAACGTGAATGACTTGTATTGCGAAAACAATCAGGTCTTCGTACTTATCACAGTACACTTCTGGATATAATAGATGACATACACACAGCCATGGATAGATCTTAAATAACATTCCTAATACTATCAGATTTCGCGAAAGTCTTTCATACTATAAATCATGGAAGGTTACTAGATATGTTAAGTAGCATAGGTTTATCTAGAAGCGCAACGGAATGGTTAAGATCTTATTTACACAATCATTCTCAAACAGTAGAAATAGACACCAGTGAGGGAATCAAGTGCTCTCAAGCGAAGTTTATACGAGCTGGAGTAACACAGGGATCTATATTATGTTCGAACTTATTCTCTCTATATATATCCGTGACCTCCCGTTGTGTCTTAGTTATTTAACAAGCCACCATTATGCAAATGATACACAACTGTACATTTCACGTTGGTCAAATTAATTACTTTCCACAAATGAAGATCTTGAAAAAATTAGTAGTTGGTGTAGCAAAAACAGCCTTCAAATTAACACGAACAAAAGTTTTTACATGAAAATTGGAACATCAAATACCATAAAAAAATCGCAGGTGCATCCAGTCATCAAAATAAACAATGCGGTTATCCCCGAGGCACTCTCAGCCAAGAGCTTAGGCATTAAACTCGATGTGAATCTGAATTGGGCCAGGCAGATTGCAGGCTAGGCGCAAACAGCGTCGACTCAAATACCTACAAAAATTTAAACATATATTACCTATAAATTAAAAACTTTAAGTCTGTGATGTATTGGTTCTATCCCCTTTCAGTTATTGCTCGGGTCTGTTTATAGGAATAGAAAAATATCTTAAAGATAAAATACAGAAGCTACAGAATGCTTGTCTGCGATATGTCTACAATTTAAAGAGAAGGGAGCACATAACCAAATATTTAGAACGTTCTGGTTGGCTGGATATGGACAATCGAAGACCAAGACAGTTTGCCAGGCAAACTGCAAAAATCAAAAGGTCTAAACAACCGAAATATCTTTATAATATATTATAACAACTCATACCTGATCACGGACACTTTACACATCATAAAAAAATTGAGAATTCCTGTTCATGGCACAATGCACAGAAAATCGTTTACCTGCTTAGCAGCCAAAATGTGGAATGACCAGCAGACAAACCTACTAAAGTACTATCCTAAGAAGCCAAACTCAGGTCCACTGTATTAGCACAGTTGATTTTATTTACCTTTGTGTAGGTAAATTAAAAAAAAGTGTGACATTGCAATAGTTAAAAAATATATGGTCATGTAACTATTAACGTGAACTGTACTAGTTATTTGTTATCTAATTAACATGTTAATTTTTTATCACACTTAATTATTGATTTAATATGGATTGCAGTGATTCACGTACTTATTAAAAACCGGCCTTTGGCTGAACTGTACGTGGGTAAACAAATAATAAATAAATAAATATAGATACAAAATTATTGTTTTAGTGCACGAAGTCAGAAAACACAGATAACGAAAACGTAACTCGCTTACAAATAAATTAAATTAATTTCAATAATAATAACAAAATAAAATGTTTTCCATGTACAGACCACCAAGGGAGGTGAACATTTATTTCACTAACGTCTTGTGGTGCATTGGCAAATTCACAAATAGGATAAATATTCTTAACTCTCCATTATCTGCGAAAGCAAGACGGAGAATCTTCTCCTCCTTAAAAAGAATTATCTGACGTTTGTGTGTGTGTGCATGTGTGCGTGGACGTTTTTCATATGGCAAGAAAAACGCTCAAATTCTTTATCATTTAAACATAATTCCTGGCTTTATGGATTTGTATACACTTGGAATATTTTATCCTGTATTAATTCACGATAAACCCAAACATTTAAAAACTGCCTCCTCTTAAAGTGCCTTGGATAAAATATTAAAGCAGATTGCAAGAACCACATTTTGTTGGGAAATTTAAAGATATCTAACCACTAGACTTTAACTTTAATGTTTATATGAAACTCTGAATAGAAGTTTGGTCACATAAATCAAACTATTTTTGACATAACGAAATTATTTGTTTGATGAGGAGCATTAGGTTCCAAAATTATCAAAACATATTATTTTGTAGTCCAATTTAACTTGCGCCAAATGTTCAGATTTCGTTGTTAATTAAATAATTATTAACACAAGAGTTTAGGGTAAAAATAAATGAAATTGATAGGAATTAGAGCCTGACTGGTTGTTTCGTATCAGTCGTGTCGAAAGTGATGGTATGGATTGCAATAGTTTTTTTTAACGGGTACATATTTTTGTCAAGTTAATTAGAACTACGCAGTTCCGTATCTACATGCTTGTATAGAAATATTTCTTACTTTTTTAAATATATACTATTTCTTCTTTGTTATTCGAAATATAATACAGTTTCATTAAGAATGAATGCGAACATTTACACATGCTAGCTATAACAGGCACTGAAAAAAAAAAAAAAAAACCACTGAGCTCTGCACATGAAACCAACCATGGAGAAACAGCAACGTTAAGTTGGTCTAACTAAATTGCCTACGAGTTTGAATATCCCATAAAAATATTTGAAGTTACACCAACCAAATATACGTTTGGTTACTACCAAAAATGCTAAGTGTTGCGACAAAGAAACAGGCGTTTGAATATTACCAAAGAAATATTTACTGTTCGGACAAGCACAACAAATGTGTATTATTTAAGACAACATTTTTGAGTAACGTCAACTAAAAGCGTCTGGAAAATTACTGTGGAAATTATTACAGTTACTTCGACCAAGTAGACGTTTCTTTATTCCAAAATTAATGTTTATAGCTGTATCAGCCAGGTATCATTTATTTTATTTAAAAATTGTATCACCGTCAACAGGATAAGTAGTACGAACAGACTCATCGAGTATTCGCTATTTTGATTAACAAATAAAACTTTTCATTTATTTATGAATATTTTTGTTCAGTATGCAAGCAAACATTGGCTTGTATTTCTTACGTAGTGCCAGCTCTTTATTAATTTATTCATTTATTGGTTTCACGAGCCCGAACCGACAAGAATTACGTTAAATGTATATGTTATGTCATTTATTCATTTGATTGTATATTCTAAACATGACTTGTCCAATATCTTTGCGCAAAAATATACACAAGTAAAAAGACCCAAGGATGCAATAAACTAAACTAAAATTATTGCGTTGAGCCCACTAGTGTGGCTGTAGCCACAGGGCTATGGAACATGTCAAGAAATTACATTGATAATTGAATACACAAATTAGAACATTATAACAATATTATACAAGCACAGTTGGTCTCAGATTACACTAATACGTTCAAGATAATTACAGCACAGGCGGGCTGTGGACCACGTCAAGAATTTGCATTAATAATTTACAAATTAATGAAGCACTAAATATGAATACACAAATTAAAATATTACAACAATATTTTACAGACACAGTAGATCTCAATTACACTGATATGAACGAGATCATTGCAGGGTAATATTTCGGTCTATATTACAGACAGGTCAAGCATTGTAATAGATTTAGAGCACAAAATGAATACAGGTAATATTCTAAAACCTTAAGTTCTTATACAAGTCTAGAATTAATACAATACACTTTAATGTGTTCTAAATAGTAATATATTTCTTCTGTGATGTAGAAAACCTGACTGTCAATCATGTTATGTAAGGATTTGACAAATATTGTATAATTTTTTTCAGAGGTAATTTCTGTTGACAATTCATTGTACATATTCATATCTACATTGTAATGGCTTTTCCCTTATAAGGCACTTCCATGTTGCATTACCCTTAATATGTATGCATTCCTTGTAGTGTGTTGATGTATATCTTTGTTTGTCATATTTGTATCTGCATTTAGTTTCAAAAACCTGAGTATATGTATGCCATACTCTGTGTAAAAGGCTTTTATTTTATGCAATTTAAAGAGGGGGCTACAAGAGGTTTTCGAACTGACGTTAGCAGCAATACGAAGTGCTTTCTTTTGAACTTTGAAAATTCTGTTAGCCCTTACTAGCATTTCCCCATAATTGTATCCCATATATCATAAATGAATGAAAATATGCGTAGTAGAACATTCTTAGGGTATTTATGTCTAAAATATATTTTAACGCTCGCAGAATAAAAGAAACTGAAGATACTTATTTATTTCATGTTCATTCCATGTTATTCTCTTATCTATGTACAATCCTAACAATTTTACAAATGGGGATTCTTCAATTTCATTATTTCAGTATTTATAAAATATTTTTTTCTTTCGGTCTATTTTGTTTATTAAATTGGATAAATTGAGTTTTATTTACATTCAGAACCAGTTTATTAATCTGAAACAATTTTTGTAATGAGGTTAAAGATGTGTTAATTATTTGCCTCAGCTTTTCTGAATTGGTCGCTGTCAGTACTAGACTAGTGTCATCGGCAAACAGTGTTGTACAAATTTCTAAGTTTTTTGGAAGGTCATTATCATGAAAAGCAGTGGTCCCAATATGCTCCCTTGTTGAGCACCAGTTTTCATAGTTTCCCAACAAGATGTTACTTTGATACCATATGTGTTTTCTATTTCAATCAGCTGAGATCTGTTGTTTAAATAGGACTTATGCAAATTATATTGTATTCCCGTGATACCTAGATTGTTTAACTTATATAGGAGGATATCATGGTTTATTAGGTCAAAGGTCTTGGCTAAGTCATAGAATACCCTACATGTACATTTATTTTTATCAAGAGCTTCCATTACTTGCTTAGTTAGTTGATAAACTGCTGATAAGGTTGATTATTTTTCTGGAAACCACTTTTTTCCTTACAATTAAGTTATTACTATCTAGGTAAGATAATCTGTTAAATAGTAACCTTTTATATCTTTTTGAGAATGTTGGTAGGAGACAAATAGGTCTATAGTTTTCCATTACCGTTTTATTTACTTTTTTTGTATAGTGGCAAAATTTTTGCAATTTTCAATTGATCTGGAAATATTCTTTGGGCAAATAAATGACTGATTAATTAAGAAAATTAGCGGCTTAAGTCTTAAGTAAGATTTTGTAGCAAGATTTAATAACCATATTAGATTAACCGTGTATATCCTGTGTTTTTTTATTTTTTAGTTCAAGTATAACTGTTACAACTTCGCTTCTACGAACTGACCGCAGTACGAACTGTGATGTTGCATGTACTAATTTCGTTTGATTTAATTCATTTAATTTTGTTGACAGTGCACTTGGATTAATTTTCTTAGCTCAGCTACATTTACGTAATGGGTGTTGAAAGCATTCGCGATTACTTCTCCACAATCGCATAGTTTTCCATTTATTACAATTTTAATATTTTCTTTGATTTGTGGAACTTTATGACCCAGTTTATAGTGAATTGTTTTCCACATATCTAGAGGTCTGTTTATGCACTTCCTTCCTTTTTTACTGGCAATCTTCTTTTTTGCAGATTTCACGACCCTACGGTAAATAAATTTATATGTTTCATAACACTCCATAAAATTGTTATCACGCGTTAATTTACTCTGCTTGCACAAGTTCTTTAGTTTTTTACTGGACATGATTATTCCTGCACTAATCCACGCAGGTCCATTATTGTGATGTTGACAATTTATTTTGTTTTTTTTTTTACAGTTAGTGGGAAGGGTTCTTCATAGGATAGTAGAAAGGTTGTTAAGAATATATTGTAATTTTCACTAACGGTTTTTGTTTCATCTAATTCAATACAGCTTTCATAAGCTAGTTTCTTATTAAAGTGAGCAACGTTTTCATGGCTAAATTTTCTTATTTTTTGTAAATATTGTTTACCTTATGTTTATTGTCTTTAAGTGTAATTTTAACTTATTGTAAGCTGTGGTCTGTTAGATCTTTATTCTATCAGATACTGTTAGATCTATGTTTAAGTTACTGATTACATAGTCTATAGCTGAAGCTGTTCGTCCTGTATATCGTGTGTAGTTTTTAAACCTATTGTCTAGGTTGTAAAATTGTAATAGAGCTAGAAGTAGCTGATTATCCCTATTATCCGTACTATATTTAATATTCAAGTTATCAAAAATAAGAATATATTTTATTGTTTGTTTATGATTTTTGTCAACACATCATCTAGTTTTTTAATACCTGTACATTGTTACAGGAGGTCTGTATAGTGACATTATTATAAGAGAGGTTGACTATATGTTAAATTCTATTGCTGCACATTCAAAATGCCTTCTTCACTCGTTTTGTTTATGATGATCTTTTCCTTAATTATGTCTAACAGGTCATTAGCTACTAGTATACAACTTCCTCCATAACCTAAACCGTGCCTGCAAAAGATGCTTACTAACTTATACCCTGAAATCCACTCCATTCTACTTTCAATGTCTAGTAGCCAGTGTTCTGTAAAACAAATATCAGGTTTCGTTAGGTTATCTAAGGAATGAATTAAAAAACTGTATTTGTGAGGATTGATTTCTAAGTAATTGTGCATTATAATGCATTACGTTGAGAACAAAATTTCTATTGTTAATGTATTTTGATATAGCACTTATTAACAAAGTTGAAGATATCAAAGTAATGTTTAAATTCAGTTTAATTAATAATCCACCATAAATTCAATTACTTCAACAATTTGGTACAGAGACACGTATATATATATATATATATATATATATATATATATATATATATATATATATATAAAATGTTTAGTAGCTCAGACTAAGCGAACAATCTCTGTAGGTTTTTAAATAGTACCCCATTCCTCATGATCTAAATAAAACTAACCTGTACAGGACTGGCATCATTAAATAATATTCATACATTAATTCTCTCAAGAAATTCATTATACTCTTTTGCACCCCATCTTCAAAAAAATTTATTTTTGGCATATCATTGCCAGAATCTGAAACTTCCTTTTTAAATCAGTGCATGGTGTGCGTAGGTGTAAATATTAGAATCTAATTGTGAAGTATTTTTAAAGGTATTTATTTTCAATATAATATATTATTACACAAGAACTAACAAGAAACTAAACCCACATTTTAAATTATTACGTATGTCTAAATCATTCAAAAACGACCGAGTAACTGGAGCATTAATCATGAAAGAGAAATTTTTTTATGCTGGGAGAACCTTCGTTACATAGCAAATAAAACACCAATTATAACGGGTGGATATTTGAAATTACGATAGTGGAATAGCGCAAAAATGTGCATTGATTCCTAATATTCAAATATATATATATGTTCTATGGGAAAGGGGTCGGGGAGTAACTAGTGAACGAAAATGTGTGACCCTTCCCCATCCCACGCTATAAATTTAAAATTGCAAATAGGAATACCCAATTTCATTGCAGAACTATATTTCATGCTTAAAATACGTGTGTTTTTAACGCGGTTTTTAAAGTCTTTCGATGAAGTTGCAATTGCGAATAGCTGCTAATGTTTGCAATTCCTCGCGTGGGATATAAAAGTAAAATATAAAATGTAGATACCTATTGTAGACACATATCCGGTGATTACAACTTACCACCTAGGCCCATTCATTATACAGCAGCCAAACGTCAAAAGCGAAACGCAATTTCTAATTGTCGAAGTACAAGATTTTGCATGTACCGGTAGTTTGTCAATTGTCACTGAAATAGTTATTGTTTCCATCCGTGATAGATATCGTTGATATGATATCATGAATTTACTTGCTGCTTACCTTGCGAAAATTTTTAAATGTAAGAAAAGGAATAGGAGTTCCCAATTAACGATTTCAGTGTTTCCCACCACCTAACCTGGTGAGAGAGAATTCGCAACAAAGATCTGCCTCGCGGGAACACGAACATACTACGTTCACGATGTTGATCCTTGGTAACGAAAAATGTAATTTATAATCACTCCTGTATTACTCAGAACCCGGAGAATTTCAAACGTAATATTTTATCTTGGCACAACATTTCGTAACATCTAGCACGTTTTCAACGAAATGTCAGTTATAGATGGTCAGTGCTTCAAACCTAGCACACGTAATAGTCGATGAGATCATTCAGTACACACAAATACTAATAGTGTGAAAGTATCTCTAGAAAAAATGTTTTTCACAGAAACTAAATTACTTAAAATAAAAATGTGGAAAAATTGTGTGAACAAATTTGTCGAGAATATGGAATATAACCTGGGAGCAAAGTACATTTAAGATTTGTACTGATCTCCGAAAGTAAGCGACAGATATTTTGTGAATGTGCATATTTTCTCTGTAATACGTGTATCGTACTGTTAGCCAGTTGAGTTTGAAAACAGTCTTGGAAAAGGCAGCATATCCTGTAAACGTATTGTTTACCGTCACGTCTACAGCCGTAATCTTAAAATATTAGTTTTGAAAATTCCCAATAAACTTAGTAGCAACTACCTATTGGACAAAGTTGACTACAACACAGTATCTGGTCGTAAAATACACAAGATGTCTGATATGGTTCACTATGGAATTATTTATATTCAAACGTACAAGTTATACAATGGCTTGAATATAAGTAAAACACCACGCTATGATAGGTTATGATAGGTTAGGTTCTGTTAGGATTGGCTTTGTCTTGGAATTTTAAAGTCTGAGTTTGTGAGACGAAAGGAACCTAACAAAAGCTAACCAAGTCTTTCCTTACCAAAAATTGTTTATACCAAGCTGGATCCAACATAACGGACTAAAATACCCTAACAAAAATCTCATATAATTTACCGCTGTGAAAACCTGTGACATACAATACCTACTCTAAAACCACTTTCTTTACCACAACAAAATGTTTCGTTGAATATTAACCACCTCAAAGTAACTTTGCTGCAAAGTCAATTTTTGTTAAAGAAGTTACTGTAAATGAAACAAAAATTGTGGTATTATTAAGACAATTTATTTGAAATCTCTGTGGTGAAAATAAGTTGCCTTGTTTATAATACAAGCTTTATTTTTAAAAATAGTTACCTTTTATAGAAATAAACAAGTATTATTTCCAAAGAAAAATTTTAAAGAGAATATGTGGCACAAGTATAGGTTTTCCGTATTTGCTTTGCTGTAAAGCAAGATTTATTTACTGCAAGCTAAATACTTTTATGAGAAAGTAACTTTACTTTGGTTCATAGTTTAACAACATTTTATTGTAATAAAGGATGTGTATATAGAATTTCGTAATTAACACTTAAAACAAAATTGTAAACCAATTCTTAAATATATTGCATATTGTCCTCCTTCCGATTGTTACGTAGTATTTCACCTTTAGGTAAAGAGAAGGTGTCCGTGGTGTTTGCAATGAAGATATCACAGAGACCTCTTTATACATCGACAGGCCAGCGGGAGAGTAAACATACAGCCGGAGTATCTCTGTATTCCGCCGGGGGTTGGCGCCTGTTTCGCATGCAACCCACGTCGCTCCCGGCTCGCCGTCACGAGGAACTAACTCAACCCCCGCCGCGGCCCACTTTTCCGAAACCTCCCCCTTCAGCCGCCGCTCAAGACGGCGGCCCCGAAAATGTTTCATCGTGTAAAGCACGCTTGTAGTTTCGCCGACGACGCCTGGCCTCTTCCGGCCGATAAGACGTGGTAATGGGGTTGCGGTTCGGCAGGGGATTTGTAGGGGAGGGTTGAAGGGATACCAACCCCCTGCAGGAAGCTGTTGAATGCGCAGTCTCGACGAGATAACCCCTACCTTCCCTGCTCCTGAAAACTCCAACCCCTAAGCGGGGCACCCCAACACCCACCAGCCACCCCCGGGCCGTTACTCACCCTGTCCCCAATATTCAGCACCACGCCCAGACTTGCGGCTAACCCCCATTTCCCCCTCACGACATCCCTTTTACACTTTATTAGCCAGGCAGGTTGGTTAACGGCGAGCAGGCACCTCAGGGTTGGGCATAATGATGATCACGGGTCCTTTACCCACCGCAGCTAACCAACCTGACCTGCAGGTCGCCCATCGACACATTACAGCAACTATTCAGGAACTTACCAGCCCTAGGTGATGGGGAGGAGGGACCCGCAACACGCGCCCTATACCCGAGACAAGCCTCCGCCTCAGCTTTCAACCCCGCCAGACACTGTTTTGCAAACGTGCACGATGATCACATTTTACTTTGCCATCACGCACACACACTTACGGCAGAAGAAAACTAATTCTAAACCAAATAATTCACCTTAATACTACGTCAATTTGTTTGAGAAAACTTGTGGAATGATGCCGTTGGAATTTTTATATTCTAGTACTCAGAGACAAGTGAGTAATTTTTGTAACGCTTAACACTTAAATTAAAAATTTTAAAATCCCTGACCCATAAAATGAACCTTTAAATTTGTTGTGGGACCTCTAAAGCAAAGTAAACAAAATAAGAAGTTAAAATGAGGACTCTTGAGGCAGGAAAAATTACTACGGCAAAACTTACGTATAGCTATTGTACGTACATAAGTGACAAAAGATAAACCCAAATAATTGTAACAATGGAACTCCTGAACTTAATGTCTTGCTGGACAGTTAAATAACACTTTCAAATTATTTAATAAAAAAAAATTTAAGCAGTGTTACAGACGATGGTAATTTTCTTCCTCCATTTTAACAATGATTCCCATATAATTTACGTCTTGAAATGAAGTTAATATTATTGTCTAAAGTCACATAAAAATAGAAAAAAATGTGTACACACAGAGACAAAAAATAGAAATATATTAATTGTATACTGATAAAGTTTTACGTCAATATAATTACACTTACGGACTTATTAATTTATAGGAATAAATATTGCATTACAATTCCGTCGTTGTAAAAATAGGCCTAATCTTCAAACAAGTAAATTAGTTTATATGAAAATTTTCAATAAAACTGGCGTAAGAATGATACTTACATTGACTCCTACAATGGTGTTCATTTACCACATAACGAAGGCAAACAACACAGACCCACATAAAAGTTGGAACATATGTGTCCACACACAACACGAGGACAGATGATACAGACTTTCAATAAGTTCAACATACGTTTTACATACAACACCAAAAGGACATACTACACAGACGAATGTAGCAGGCTTCCTATTCGGAGACCACATCTGCACTATTTATTTTTTAAATGGAACATTTTTTTCCTTCTTCTTGCGAACATGAGCTCGCGTGAACACACACATACTCTCTCTCTCTCTCTCTCTCTCTCTCTCTCTCTCTCCCCCTCTCCCTCAAGAGAATTTACGAACTAACTGTGGCATTTGTTTAGGTTCTCTGTTGTTCTTTAAACAAGATCGTTTCGTAATGGTATATTTTCCGACAAATATTTGCGAAGAACTTCTATTTAATTTTACCATTTAAGGATCAGCGTTATAGAAATGCTTTACGACCAAACTTTTTAATTATCACTGTAGAGTAACTACATACACAGTGCTACAAATATGTATGATAGTTGTAATATTACTGAAAAGTTTGTCACTAAAAAGCAGTGCCTTGAGAATTAGTAGTTATTTTTTTGTGGGCGCATGATACCAAGGTTCTTCAGCGAAATAAACTTTGGAAATAAGGTTTCGGAATAATTAGGTAAGCAGGTAGTAGATAAGATATGCTTAAGGTGATCGTTTAGTGATATTTTGTTTTAGTAGTTTTCAAATTTGTACAATAGTTCGTATTATTAACCAATATTTTGAGTAAATTTTACTGTAATGGAAAAAGTTCAGCTTTCGTAGTGTTTGTGTAGTGCAATGTCGAAGTCGAAATTTGCACGAAACTGTTTTAGCTATAAGGGAAAACCAACTGACTTACCGAAATGAAATAACTTAAACCAAAGAAGATCGTCATGGGCAACGTCAAGATATGTAGGGCGTATACATATAGACAGCATTGAATTATTTAAAAAGTGTTCCATTTGAAATAAAGAAATTTCCAATTTTCTGAGTTTTTTTAATACAAATAAATTCAATGAGATTATATATATATATATATCTTGACGTAGTTGCCCGCTTAGGGTTACAGAACTATGGTGGCGATATTGACACACTCATTAAGTGCAGCATCGCTCCTACGCGCCAAACTCTAAATATCACACAATAATTCATCGTAACGTTTTAATTGTATGACATTTCCATTATTTTATTGGTGGATGATATTTAGCACATTTCAATGCGCCGATGTATTTGATTTTGCAAATGTGCCAAGTAAATACACTTTGAGGTACGGTAGTCTGTTGTGTTGCTCTAATGTGCTTGTTGTCTGAACAGCGACATTTTGCTGTGTTTGTTTTATTTCCAAATGTAACACTTGCGCACTATATGTGTTTATCAACTTACTGTGGTACACTTAAGGCATGTAGCGGGCGGGCACTTTCTGTTAGCTGTACTTCGTTTACAACGCAAGACACAAGTTATTTCGCGAAAATTCTCGTGAGTTGTTGTATTCCATCGCCTTCCTTTAAAAATATTTTTTGTGAGTTGATTATTTTATGTTTTATGTAATAAACGTGGGCTGCCTGAAAATCACCGTTGTTAATTAACGTAGCCGTCTAGTTATAGATGGCAATGCTAAGTCAGAAAAATTTCTCTTTGAAGTCACGTAGTTATTAACTTAATTAAAACCAGTTGTAGTGTAGTGTTCTGAAGTCATGTCTGCACTTACGATATCAGCTAAAAGCTTATATTCTAAAAGAATATAATATAATGTATTTTAATTCAGATTTACGACTTTACAGTTACACCAAAAAAACTAGCCTAACTGCTGTATCCTCTGTTAGCAGTCGGCTAATGCTAATGGCAAGAAACACACATTATATATTTATATACATACATATATACATGGGTGCGTGTTTTTATAAACTCTCATGTGTATATACACTGTAAAAATGTTGCTAAAATGTTTAGGATGTTATTATCCCATACGCAGTATGGGGCAGTTATTAAACTTGTTACCGTAAACCGGGGTTACTTTGACCATTTTCGGGGTTACTTTGACAATTTAACATATTATGTTTTGGGTTTTATGGTAAATAAACAGATAATCTGAACCAAGTATTTTAAATAATTCCTTTTATCCTTATAGCTAATGCTTGAAACTTTCGTCATTAAATAACATAAAAACCAAAATTTTGAGTTGTCAAAGTTACCCCGCTAGATCAAAGTAACCCTGGTTTACGGTACAATACAAGTCTGATAACTTCAGTATACATTTGACTGTTTCATAAGAAGATTTAGGAGAGCTACCATAGATGTCTGTGAAACTATTCTACCATACCAACTTTCTTAGCGCTCCTATACTCACGTATAGCAAATTTACAAACTATTTTTTTACAGTGTGCGAAAGCATGCACACATCAACCTCAACACAAACTCACCAGTGTGTGTGTGTGTGTGTGTGTGTGTGTGTGTGTGTGTGTGTTTGTGAAGTGAAAGGATTTTGCGGGTCTTTGACAATGAGGTTTTAAGGGTGTTCAAGCGACGTAAAGTCGTAATGTTATATTTGTATGAAATATTGTTAGTTTTGTAGACAGTACTTGTGAGTGCAGTTCCCTCCTACAAAACTGTTTTAGCTCGCGTAGTTTTCTCATAACGGCACGTCAAAGTCAAAATTTGCACGTTCTGCTGCCATGCAATTAGAGAAAACCAATTCACTTAGGTACGTGAAATAATTCACACGAAATATGGGCTACGTAATAAAACATTTGAAAAATCCCGCCAACTGTTTTCGGATTTAAAAAAAAATGCTGAATATGCTATTTTATTTTGAACTTTTGCAAGTTTTTTAATTAAAAATTTTATGCAGTATTCTTTTAATGTTTTATTGCATAGCTCATGGGATGTAAGTTCACAGTGAATTATTTTGTTTACGTAAGTCAGGTGGTTTTCGCTATTTGCATGGCAGCGTAACAAACAAATGTTGACTTTACCCCGTTATGAGAAAATTATGACAACTAGAATTGTTTCGTAAGAGTATAATGTACTCACAAGTATCGTATACAAAATGAACAATATTTCATAAAAATATAAAATTATCATTTTATTGCACTTGAACACCGTTACGAGCCGACGAAGGTGAGGTGAGGTTAAAGGACAACTCAACTTCCATGTCCGGGCCGGGATTCAAACCCAAGACTTCTCGCAATGTAGAGCGGTGCCTAATCGACTACACTACGGAGGCCGGCGTGTGTATTTGTATTAGTGAATATATTTGTCTTTGCAGTTGCTTTGTAACCGCATAATGTATACGAATATACAGTTGAAAATTATATAATATGTGGATGCGAATAATCGCGTGGACATGCACTCGCATAGATATACAAGAATGTTGATAAGAATACGCACACATTTGTACAGTTTTAGTAAGTCAAAATAATTTGACTTTTTAACATTTCCAGACTGCTTACGTAGAAGCCAGAAATCAGATATGTTTCGTAAATATGGTACAAATTGCTGCCATATGTATGTGTGGGTGTCCATATACACTTAGAAATGTTTTGAGGAACCCTAGTTAATATTTGAGCATTTGTTGTTCCCCATTATCTACATTATTTAATTTTGAAACCTATTCAGGATCAGTTACGGTGTTTCGAATCCCGCATAACACATACCTAAAAGTATTGTTTTATTTTATTTCATTGATTGATGATCAATAAGTTGTTGTTTTTTATGACACACAGTACATATTGAGTAGTTTGATTGTTTATATTTAAAACTTGATTCTAATATTTTTTTCGAAAATTATTTTTAAAGATCATGTGTTCGATTGTTGGTTTCCCTCATGTAATTAGTTGCAGATTTTTTTTTGTGCCCACGAAAGATTATATTTTAGTGTTGTAACTTTCACAGCTGTGTTATAAACATTTTGTTTAAAGCGGACGTGGATCAACATGCTTAAACATAATTATATTTATCAGTCTTATAAACATGTTCTGATTGTCACTTCAATTGTTTCTACTGTCAAAGATAGTTTCAGTCGCTTAAAGATTAAGCTTGCATTATAAAACTATTACTGAATATATAAATCAGAAATTACACACTAATTTACGTTAGTAAAAAGTCACCTGCTCTTCCAGTAAATAAAATTTTAATTAAATCATTGCGTCTGTCTGACTTACCAGGTATTTTATAGTTAGTGGTGTAATTTTTTTTTAGGTGTAAGTACACTGTCCAGGGTTCCTCCGATACCGGCTTACTGTAGTGTCATATACCTGTTTTGGTTCCGTTACGTGTGGTTTTGATTTGCAAATTATTATCGCTTCACTTTTCTAAGATGTAGTACTGGGCAAAATAAATGTAACGTTCTTGAGTATTCAGTACAGTAACCACCCGGAATTCGGCAGGTTTGTTTCAAAATACGTAAACTTGCCATACTGTAAGGGACGGAGGAACTAGAAGAACGTAGTTTCATTCTGTGTACTTAACCATACGTAGTTTTGCACATAATTAAAACCAGCGTTGAGCTGGGTATGGAAACGAAACAAATGCCTCACCTTGTAGAAGGGCTAAATGTTTCCGGAGGGAAATATTCCAGCCAACAACTTTCAACTAGCATGGTTGCACATGTCTGTGAGAAGGTAGTCGTAAAAGAGCCCTGACGACGTCGTTTAGCACTTCAGTTGTTTCCGCTCGCGGTGTGACATACCATCTTCCCCGAGAGACGTATATTGCTCTCTTTGCGACAGTAATACGGTGTCTTATTTTCACTATTTTTGCACGTGATATGTGTTTAAAAAAATTGTATTCTGTAGTATTTGTAAGGCATGGTTTTTATATTTAATGGGTTGTTTCCTCAGCAAATTTAAACGTTATCTTGATGTTAGCAACTTAACGTGGCATTTGGTGTATACGAACTTTGTCATTAACGTTGCATTCAGATTATCTCGAAAAACAACGGAAAATTACCAAATTCTACGGAGTACGTTAGGGCTAGCTCAATACTATACATTAATGTCGCTAAGGAAATAGTATCGTTGTAAAAACCACGTTTGAGATATATTAGTGTATATATATATATATATATATATATATATATATATATATATATATATATATATATATGTTGTGTGTGTAAATGCATTTAAATATATGTATATATACGTAGCCTATATATGTATATATATGTATACTTATATATAATTATATACATATATATATAATGAAATATTCGGAAATATTCTGATATTCTCTATACTTAGATTATTTCTGTATTAGAAGACATGGGCTCTGTAACTGAACATGTTTTGTTGTTATACTTTGTTTTTTACACCCACTCAATATCGTGTAAATTTTAGAAACGTTTCTTTGCAACATCAGTAAAAAACTTTTACAACCAATTTCTAAGATAAATGTTTTAATTGCACAAAATAGTGTTGTAATATGTGACACGCTACAGAAGTAGATTTTGATTCACATTCATTACTCTGTTTATTCAGAAACACAAACTTTTTACGCTGTAATGGTCATTTGGAATTGTGTTAAACCGATACATTTTGGGCCGTGTTCCTTTCGTAGCGTATAATTAAAAATAATTTGTTAATAATTTACGAGTTTGCCTACTTAAATATATATATATATATATATATATATATATATATATATATATATATATATATATATATATATATATATATATATATATATATATATATATATATATATATATATATATATATGATTGTTCTTAAAACCATTTAAACTAAAGAAGGCAAAAATTGTTGTGTAAACGAAACAGTTTAGAACTTTAACGCTTTTAGATGTAAAATTATGGAGTATTTTTGTAGGTCATTTCCGTTGGGATGTACTTTAAAGTATGTTTCAGGCTGAATATATTTCCCCCTTTTTGGATGTATTTATTTGTTACAAAAAATGTTTGTTTCCTGTTGATGCAGAAAAAACTTTTCTTACTGAGAAACATGATGTTAATTACAGAAATCGAATGAAAAAATTCGTTATTTCTGCAATCCGACAAGCAAAGTTATTTTATGTAAAGAAACGTTTAAAAATAAACCTGAAATATTAGTTATACCATAAACGGTACCATTAAAAAATCCTAAGTGGCAGCGTCAGTTGTTTAGTGTTAATATAATGTTTCCTACTTTCCCATTGATATTGTGGTAGTGTGGTATACTAAACTAATTGCCGTTTTGTTTGCGTGTGTTCATAAAACACTTAATACGGCCTGTCTCAGCTTTAAAATACTGTGCTGGACGCGATCTTGTGTATCGCTGACGACTCATAAGAGACAGAAGTAGAATTGTCTTCGTTATCATTTGACTTATATCGCACAGTAATCTCACTCGCATCGTTGAAGGAAAGGAAATATAATGCACTTTTGTTGAAATAAAATTGAAGAAGAACCAATCATGACATTAATTTACAGTAAAATATTATTAAATATACTTATAAAACAGCTATTTAAGTCCCTTAACATATTTTTGCAACATTTAGAATTTCCAGAATTATATGTTTCAGAAATGTTTTAGAAAATACATAGATAATAATCGTAATTTATCTCGTTCTATATTTCTATCGTAATTATATTATTACTTAAATAACATTTGAAGTGTCAAACAGTTTTGATCAAATTGTAGTATTTAAAAAAAAGTTCGGCTTATTTTTGTTTTTGGAAATATTTAGTTTTTAAAAATATATTTAAGACAGAAAAATTTATTTTTACGAATTGTTAAAAATAATCTGGAGTTCTTAGGACTAAACTTGAGCAACACTAATAGAGGCATAAAACTGAAAACGATGTTAAAGAAACTGACGTAAATAATTTCAACTTAGTTTCTGTGCTGGTTTGTACGTTAAGAATTTAACTCGTAGTTTAGTTTCACCCCGGCGTTATTGCTCTGAGGCGGAGTGTGTCATTTTCAGCGAAGTCTTCCCGCTTTAATTTAGCCATGTTTCAAATGCAGTTGCAGAGACTGGTTCTCGCATCAAGACTCGAAGTTTGTTGACAGAAGCAGTCACTGACAGTTTATAACTTCTTTATTGCAATTTTCTGTTTGTAAATGTCGAAATATCATGAAGCTTACTAGCCGACAAGAATATTGGAAGTTTAAATCCAGATGAGCTTTACGTAGGCTAATATATCTGTCTTTATAATTGGCCGTTTAATATACTTTCCGCCATTAATTGCATGTACATGCTGTGTCAATAGTCTTTTGTTATTACATTTGGTACAGGTAATTTTACTTTAAAGCTAGCTTCGGGATCTCAGTCTAGTCTACCTCTGGTAGAAACATTATTCCAGGGCATACAGGAACCTACTGAGTAAGAGAGCTTATTCGTGTTTACTGCAACTGTTTGAAAGAAATGAAGAGTGCAAAAACTGCAGTTTGTATCAAGTATAGTAAATCTCGAAAGAGTGATATCACAAGTACGCGAAATACGTATTGTCAAATACTCAGATTTTAAATAAAATAAATCAAACGACAGTGCAATGGTATAAACAAATATGCAAAAGGTTATACAACCAGCCTAGGATGTAAGGACTTGAAGAATAGCTGTAGATTTGTTGCTCTCCCTCATGTTAGAACATACTGATGTCTGCTTTACTCTGTTTTGCGAGTGCTTATGGCTGTTCAGACATTTAGACCAATGACGAGTCGTTGTAATGGTTGGTCCTCTCCTCAGGTTATCGCAATAGCGTTTGCCCAGGTCCATAAGAGGTCCATAATTATACCTGTATGCTCTGGTGCTTGTAGTTGAACAAGGTCCTATACTAACATACGTACTGAGGTAGTACATTACCAAGGGCTCTGACTTTGTGAAGATTTAGTCCAACGATTTCTGGGCCTAGCAGTTTAGAAGTGTCTTCACCCTCAAGAAAAGCGGGCTGCCACTCCAAAAAGTAGTCCTCCTTTTGTCCACAACCGAGCAGAATGGGTCCCGTCTTAGGCAGATGTCCCGTCGCGGGCTTTCTTCTTAAAGTGGGCAGCTTTCTACATCCTTCGGCAGGATCGTTGTCAGCAAAACATCCATTAGACACACAGTCTGGAAACGTTCTCATTCTTTTCTTTTATTTGCAGACGTTCTCTGTTTTTCCAAAACAATATTTTTGCCCGCCGTCTAGAAGCTTACAGTACAATTGTTATAGACTGGCGGTTTTACTAAACATAGACAAATTTACATTAAATTTGTATGTATGAATACTCTGCGATTCAACTACGTTCTTAGCAAGATTAAAAATAAACTTACATTTTTTTTTTCGGAATATATATGAAATTCACATTTAACCATAAATCAAATAAGCATTTAAATATCCGCTACCCGTGGTCTATAATGTCTAGAATATTAAATGATTTACACCTTTAAAGAATAATTTAAAATTAACATAAAATTTTTAATTTGTAATATGTCTAAACATTTAAATATACATTTCACATTTTAGAATTTTCAGCATAACGAATTACGTTTTTTAGAAAGTTTTCAAGTTCAACTCATAAAGTCGTTTATCCAGTTCTGGTGTAAAGTAAAATAAATTGACACAAAATAATTTGGTACTATCAACTTTATTCAGTAACAAAAAACATTATCCTCTTTCATGCTGATGCTATTTCATAACTTACTTTAAGACAAAATCAATCATTACATTGCTGTAAGATAAAAGTTTTATACGACATTTCTCAAAACAGTATGTCACAGAAGACGAATAAAACAGGTAGAGAAGTGAGATGGGTTACCTACTATTAAAAATTACCTCACTCCGAAATTACTTGGCCGGTTATTATGTCACATTTATTAAATGCTAAGTATCATAAATTAATTTGTTATTAAATTGGACGATACAATTACAGTAGTGGTTAAATTTGAGTAAAAACTGTTATCAATTCTACCACGTCTGATTATTGTGTATATTTAATAACAATGAATGTTTAGCAGTCATTAATTTGCAATTATATTTGTAATATAAGTGAAAATTAACCCTCTGATCAAAGATTCTGTTAGCACAATCTTTGCCAAAAAAATGTTTAGTATTTTCGTAACGTAATACTTCGGAAACAGGTTTACGTATTAAATTTCATACGTTAAACACAACGATTTAATTTTAAACAAATTTCGGCCGTTGTGAAAATTTGTTCTAAAAACTACCAACTAACATAAATGTTAAACAAATTTAGTTCATAATGGTTTTTAACTGTATCTAATATTACAAATGCAAATGAAAAAAAAATGTTTCCGGAAATGTTTGTGTGCTGTTAAGTGTATGATAATTTAAATACTATGCATGGCTTGGCTATTTATAAATCAGTAGTTATGAAAAATTGTTATGTTGCAGCTACATTTCAGGCTGTGAAGAATAACTTGCACGTGTTTTAAGAATTATGCTATCACATTCATTTAAACAAGGGTTCATTTCGTCTCCTAACTTCAATAAGGACCTAAGGACATGGATTAATTTGATGTATGTTACTGTCCGTGAAAGAGTAGAATGCCTTTAGGTGAAACATGTATACAGTATAAAGGTTCCTATCTTCCCGCACTTGAAACGTTACGGATAATTGTAGGTATTTATTTCGACGAAATTACTTAACGTGCTATACATTTGTATGTATACAAAAGAAAAATATTTTAAGCACTATTTCTGTTTGTTTAAAAATTTGGTACGTTTATTATAAATATGACACTTGGACCTCTAAAAATTGCTAAAAATTGCATATTTAGACTGCCATATCTAGAAGTATAAAAGGCAGGTTAAAAAAACAATGAAAGGAACACGCACTGAACTTTAAAAATGACCGTCTTCAGTAGAAGGCCGGAATCTTGAATGTGGCAATGATACATAAGGGCCTGCCGCCTGTCGTTCATTGGCTGTCCTAGTCTGTGTGGACGTGTACTCGCACAATACAGGATTAGTCAGGACAGAGTGTGTTATTTAGTGTGGTGACAGCTCATAGAAAACAAATGTCGAAAATGTGTTTTCAACATGTCCCTAAAGTGAAAATTGTGGAAGTAATGCTACCCTGAAAATATACTTTTAAGTTACGTTTTACTTAAAACTTCAAGAACTAAATATCAAATAACGAAACTTTGTACAGTGCCATATAAATGACTTTACTTCATTCTCAGTAATTTAGTTTGGTAATGTAATTGTCCCATCATTGTTCAAATGGGGCACGATACTTTTGTTCAGCTTGTAACTTCAGAACACTTCACTGTAATTCATGTTATACTACATGATATTAAACAGGCGAGAAAAATTAATGAAAATGGTCATCTTGTCGAAAATTGCTAGAGTTAGCCGTTTTCGAGAAAATCATATGTCAAATTAATGTATTTTTTTGTAACGCCTGAAACATATGCAAACACTGCGACATCCTTGCGAGGCGTGTAACCGAATTAACAGGCGTGTTGAAATATTGTTACGATGTATTTATCTTCTGATACTTTTTACAGGGATGGTGTAAAAGTAGGTGCATAGTACTGTAAATCTACTGCACTCTGTAGGCAAGAAAACTGCACTATTAAAATTAAAACCACATGTTTATGGCAATATTCACAAAGTTTTACAAAATCTTACATCCGGGAAACCTCTTAGTTACTAGTCAATAAATTATTCGCTGTCTACATACCAACTGGCACATTTTGTAATATCACATATAAAATGTTTTCCATCATTGCATGAAGTATTTGCTTTGTGGAATGGTTAGAACGAACTCATTGGACTAAATCGATTTACATTCAGTTATCACAGGGATTACATGAATGTACGAGTTTGTAAAACTTAGTGAACATTTTAATACTACAGTTTCTTTTCCTACAGAGTGCAGTGCAACTGCTTTACAGGACTGTACACCTACTTTTACACCATCCGCGTGACAAATCTTCGATGATAAATCCGTCGTAACAATATTGCAACACGCCTATCACATCGGTTACACGCCTAGCAAAGAAAACGCAATGTCTGCATATGTTTCAGGCGTTGCAAAAATTACATTATTTTACGTTGGATTTTCTTGAAAACAGCTGACACTAGCAATTTTCGACCAAATTATATTTGTATTAATATTCCCCACCTGTTTAATATTATGTAATAGAATACGAATTACAGTGAAGTGTTCCATAGTTACAAGCACACGAAAAGTGTAATGACCTATTTGAACAATGATAGGTCACTGCATTACCAAACTAGGTTCGAATCCCGAGTCGTGCATCGATGATGTGTTGCCCCTTCACCTCACTGCATACTCATCAACTCTAAAGACCTCGTTGTTGAAAGGTCGTAAAACCCTCTCACCTCACCACCATTTTCTACCTTGCTTTCTTTTTTAGTTATTAGCATAGAATTTATGTAATGGAGAATTTTAATTAAAACACGAGTTCAAGAACGTTTCCCCCTTAACTACGTACGCCAGTAAGATACGCATTTAGCCCAGTCTCTACGAGTTTACACAGTATTTATAGTTCCTGTTGTGTACGTCATGTACGTACATTGGTGTACAAAAATTGGCGTGCGTTTTAACAGTGAGACGTCGTAGCGTACATCCACCCTCATTTTCAAAAAAAATTTGTCGTTTAGAACAGTGGTAAGATTAAGTATTTATTTATTCAACCATGCAAATATCTTCTTTTATCGTTTATATACACATTATCGACAGCCAGATCATTTGAAATGGAACCAATACGTAGACGTATTCAAGTGTTCACCTGAAATGTTTTCGAACAAATGTTCGAAATCGGAACTAGGACGGACGGTCAGGAAATCGAACCACTGTCCTCCCGAATGCGAGACCGTTGTGTCTTTATAGGTCTGCTTGTCCGGCAGTTGTGTTCGTAAAGCCCGTTGCACACAGAACGAATTTTGCCACAAGTTTTGTAATCGTCTTGGCTAAGAGTTCGCCACAGACAAATTGAACTTAAAGCCTCGTGGATTCCGTTACTATTTTCACCACAGACGGTAAGACTTCCTTCGCGATCTAATATCAGGTATTACAATTCCGAAATCGTTCACAAAATTTTAAGATAAGTTGGCACCAATTCCATATTTTAGCGAATCCTTCGTTTAAAATGTTTTGCATTTGTATGACTACGCATGTTACACAAGTCTGACTGCATACACAACACGAGTCGTGCGCCGAAGAAGTACATTATCACAATTGTGAGTGGGAGGTTTTGGTCAGCGCTTAACAGCGAGGTCTTCAGCGCTGATAAGGGTGACATGATGAGAGTATGGAGCAGCACCGGAATGAAGGCGTGGGGGAAGCGGAAGATCCCCGAGAAAACCCGCCGACCAGCGGCATCGACCGTCACTATTCCCACATGCAAAAATCCGGGGACCGACCCCGCCGGGAATCGAACTCGGATCGCCTTGGTGGGAGGCGTATTGTCTGACCATTTTATTAATTAATTAATATATTTATTTTAATGTTTGGTGCAGCGGTGATGCGGAATCTTCCGCATCAACACTGCAGCAACCATTCCCCCCTTTAGGTTCGACATATTTCGAGTGACCCTAGCAATTTTCGTTAGACAATTTGTATGGTGACAAGGTTTGAGACCCAATGGACAAACACAAGTTAACACCCAGCCTGACCTGGGAATCGAACCCAGAACCCCTCGCACCAAAGTCGGCCGCTCGACCAATTGAGCCACGGGGGGTCGGCTACCATTCAGCCCCCGCAGCCCACAAAATTTTCACAATTTTCTTAGCCAATTATTATCACTCATGATAGAAAATCATTACGAAGCCATGTAAGATATCTGTAGATCGCAAGAGGGGACTAACTTCACTGCTATTTTGCCCAATTGTGCACGTAAAATGTCATCGTGAAACATTTTGCTACCATTTTCGTCTAAACTATATCTTAAGATTCGTGTGGTGAGCTCATTATGCGTTTGTTCCTGCACAGCATATATATATATATATATATATATATATATATATATATATATATATATATATATATATATATATACATATATATATATATAAGATCATACCTATTTTATTAGTTACAGCTGCGTCAAGATACTTTTTAAATTTAATAATATTATATATTTTTCACTTTGTAGGTGAACTTTTACATGCAACTTGTATAAAAATTATTTTTGGTGTATTATAAAATCCTGAATCCAATTTAATGAAACCACTGTTAAGACGTGCGTTTCTAAATGTTCACTGTTAACTTTCCTAATGCTTTCTTTTCCTTTAAAAATGCATTTTTTATATAAACATCCAAAATTTTCTCAGGAATTGTAACCTTTCTGATTATAAATGAGGGTATTTATTAATACTTGCCACTAATTTTAGCCCATGAAAATATTGCATTGACATTATTGGGTACAAAATTGGTGACTACCACGCCATAGAAAGACAACGTTAAAATCATAACCAAAGTGGGTGATACGCGATTGATATCGCAGTTGTAATTAAATTTAATGTGGTGTCATATTACTATTTTATGAATAAAAACTGAAAATGAATTAAAGCAAATATTAAAGTAACTAAGCTTTCGCCAAAAATCAATCGTGTCACTTTTACCGTGCGAGAAGAGAAACTCACTAATCGTGGCGTCGAGGTGAAACATAACGTGAGTACAAAAATACATCCATTATGTAACGTTGCTGATAAAAAGCTGATATAGTGGGAAGAAGCATTTACCTTGTATCCCCAAAGTAAAGTAAAGAAAGTAAATCAGCGTTTTCTCCATTGTTATTAAAATGCTCAAAGGACGAATTAAATATTAAATTTAAAATTTTTACAGCAAAACACTTAACTGAAAGAATTATTTAAAAAGTAATTGAACATTGAGCATGCACGACATACTTGACATTTACAAATAAGTTTTTTCTGACAGATTCATTAATTTTTTTCGTAGTAAACATTCTGGAGAAACCTGAATAAGTTAAAATTTTTAATTTATAAGTAATCAGTAAGGGCAACAGTAAGGTCTTAGTGGTCAGAGCAAAGAATATGGAATGACTTGGATTAAAAGAATTATTCGGCTGAAGCATTTTTACCGGCTTGAGGAAACAAACATGATAAGCAGTTTGGGTACGGATGTGAATCCTAACACAAAAAAAATAGTATTTGAGTAAACGTCTAAAATGATTAAACACTTCTACGCTATTACATTAAAACGTTAAAAAAATTATCCCAGAAAATGTTTTGTTAACATTATAATTGAAAAACCTTTAATTGTTGCGAACTCATGTGTATTTTGGTAGTTCATTACTGCAATTCACGGAAAATGTGCGTCTTGATGTTCAAAACACATTTTGGTTATTTCTTGTATTCCCTCTAGTTCAAGTTTTGATTTTTCCTCGTCATAGAACGCACAAGTGGTCTCTGTCCAATGGTTGAATCAAAAGGAAGAGGTTAAGATTTAAACGGCCCTAACTTATTAACTATCTGGCTCATTTTACTTTCCGAGGATGGTTGAATGACACACACACACACACAGATGTGTGTGTATGTATGGATATATATAAAACTGTCTGCGTGTGTGTGTTTTACACATCAAATTGAGCACTTTTGAAGTCCTGTTTGGGTTTGTCATTTTATCTCATTTTCTTCTTTCCAAAAATTTTTACATTTTAGCGTAGGATACTTAGTAATAAAATGTATAAAGATTACTCCTTACTCAACACTCAAGACTGTATAATTTTTTAAAATTAATTTTCTTGACGAAATGCTGTTAATAAAGATCAATTTACGTTGAACAGATTAACGTAGTTATTATATCGCTGTTATGTATCCTAAAAGTTCATGTTAAAATTTGTTTTTATAATAACATAACAGGAAGTATATTGTTTATTTTGTACAAACGTGTTGTGTTAAAGGAACAATTGTACAAATATGTTCTACGGCCACACACATGAACATTCGCTAAAGAAACACATGTTGATAACACCCTTCAAAGGGTGTGTACATATGATGTTGTAGTAAAAGTATGTTTAAGGGCCTTAAAACAAGTGTTGTATTTAGACATGAAAAAAAATCATTGCATATGTTGCTTGTTGAGTAATCGTTCATATAACTCTGTTATAAGAGAACGAATTATGTTAAAACATTATGAAACTATTTATGTTAAATTTACGACACGTAAAAATTACATGTGAGTAATATTTTAAGCATACGTGTATTTAGGTTTTCAATTACCTGCAGCAAAGGATGAATTTAAAAAAAATATTATTATTATAACGTACTGCTAAGAAATACGTATCGCAGAAATATGAGCTTTTATTGATTGAACCTAGAAATTCAGTTCGTTAACTGACTGTTCCGAAAGACAACATCCAATATTCTTAATAAGGCGTGGTAGATACATAAGCACTGAATTATTCAATTGAGATCTGCACTTTTTGAAAGTCAATATAGAAAAACAGCAAAACAGCAATCCTTGATAATTGTATTTGCCAACTTTAAGAGCAAACATTGATCAAGATTGATGTATTTGTGCCTGATCTTATGTGTCGCAATTAAGTGTACGAGATTTCGGCGTCAGAGATAGTTCATCAGATACACGATAATCCAGAAAAGTGTTTGCTCAAAAAGTTGGCAAAAACTATTGTCTACGGTTGCTGTTTTTTTTTATTGTTGCAAACAGGCTTCGAGAAACCTACAATTCTGAACTGATACTTTTAGTGCTGAATTGTATACCACGCACGCTTAAGGCAGCTTCTAGTGAAATTTCAGTAGTAAACATATGGACACTTTAACATATTTTCACAAAAATGATCGGAAACGAATAGTAACAGGATTTTCTTATTTTATCGGTATTTTTAATCTGTGTTTATATTTTTTAAAACATTCATGGCGTCCACTACAGTGAAAATATAAACAGGATATGCGAATAAAACAATTCTTAAGGGCTATTTGCTAATATTTAAGACCTACTTAAGGACTTTGTTTGCAAGCACTTACTCGATGTGTTTAAATGGGGCCTAAACGTTGAAACAAATAATTCTTTATTAATTAATTTTAAGATAGCTGTCTTAAACAAAATGTATATTTTATATGAAATAGGGTCTAAACGTTGAAAATAATAATTCTTAATTAATTAATTTTAAGATAACTGCCTTACACAAAACGTAGATTTAATAATAATTTTTTTATCTGTATGAACAACAGTACTCACTAAAAAAATATCACGGTGTAAATAATTTTTTTAATTTAAAAAAATAACTGTTAGCAGCAACTGAAAGAAAAAATGTCAGTGGCCACACACAGAAACGTTGAATCTAGGCCACGGTGAAATGACCTCGTGAATGTTTCACGTCTCTCTGATGACCAGTGGCACAATTAACGCTAAGTAAAAAAAAAAAAAATTCCTGTCGTCCGGTGTAGAGGCACAGGTAGACTGTTATAACGGCAACAGTGACTACATCAGTGCGTTTACATATAGCAACGAAATTTCTGGACACAAAAATTTACGAGAGTGTTCTTATGAACCCGCCTAACTAATTTGAAACGCAAAATGCTTTACACATGTTTTGGAATTGCCGCGTCAGTGCCAAACCACTTAATGATGTTCATAATCTTATTAGCCTACGAAACCTGTTTCAGACAAGATGTGCTCACAATTCAAGAAGTCTTTTTTTAACTCTCAAACGAGACTTGAAGACTATGAGTCAGTACCCAAGAATTATACACTCTAAATATGAGAGTAAAAATAATTCGAGCCTACACTTGAACTTCGATATATAGTTTAAGACAATGAAGGGACAATTTTTATCAAGTATCGCCGAACTCAGTAGCTTAGTCGACTAGGCGCCGGTCTACGACCTGGGTTCGAATCCCATCTCTGACTTGGATGTATGTTTGCTCATTTAACCCTCATTGGCTCTTAAGACCTCGTCGTTAAAGGGCCGAAAACCCTCTCACATTCACTTTCATCAAGTATCATTTATGTTACTTATTATCAACATTTAAGTTGTACTAGGACTGAATAGCTATAGACAGAATTACATTTATGCACGTCGTTAGAATTTTAATATAAATATCATAAGTAGAAGGGTAGTGACAAATAAACTGGTTAAGGGTGAGGTTCGCTGAAATTTTTAATTGTTTCGATAATTTTTATATCTGTACGGTAAATGGTTTGTTTGTAGACATTCATTGCGACTATTTTTACGGTCATGTAAAATTTGTTAATTTTTGTGGATTTTATTTAAAGGGATTTCCAAGTTAAAATTGGAATAAAATTGTCTATGCTGCAAAGGAAAATCTAGTGACTTACCAAAAGTGAAATAATTTACACTGAAGAACAGTGTCCTGGACTGCGTCTAGAAATATATAAAACCGAACTGAATGTTTTTATCGTTATAAATTACTGAATTTATATGAATAGTTGCCAATTTTGTGAAAATTTTAAAATGTACAAAATAAAAATCAATGAGGTTTTTAACTGCTTATTTCTTAGTTAAACTCAGCACTCACAAAGTACTAATGAAAATGAATTAATGTTATTGCTTTTGTATATGACTTGTTCATATTTCAAAATGTTAGCCATTTGAACATTTATTGATCACACGAGATATCTTAAGTTCCGAACATCTGAATTATTATCAAACTTGATACATATGCTCTACCGCGTAATGTGACTTGGTAGTTAATGTATTTGGTTTATGCTGTGTTCATATTCTTATAATGGTGGCATTTGAAACTTTTTTAACAAAAGAGATATCTTAAAGAATCATATTGACACTTTCAGAATTTCTTTAAAACAGGTACACACATAGTAGACGTTCAGAGTCAGTAAATTTGACTTATATCTTTTGTTCATCAAATGTTTGTACTTTAAAATTGTCGGATGTTTGAACATGTTTAAATCACGTGAAACATTTGATGAACAGCTTTTTGAAAATATATTTGATTTCGGCACTCACATAGTTATTAGTAAAGTGACTATTTTCGTGTGTTTCGTCTACGCCGTGTTCATATTTTTACAATGTGGCCATTTGAACATTTTTACCACACGATATATTTTACCATCCATACATCAGAATTGCATAAAACTTAGTGTGTGTGTATATATATATATATATATATATATATATATATATATATATATATATATATATATATATATATAGTGCGTTTTAAAATGACTGACTCTTATGTTATTTCTTCGTGCTGGTTTCATATTTTTACAATTGTAGCCATTTTGAAAATTTTTTTCAGACAATAAATATTTGATAAACCATATGTAAGTGGTGTTTCAACCAACTCATTTCACGTATGGTACTGAAGAATGTGACTACACTCTGTCCACTCTAAGGTTGCAGCATAAAATAAAAATTTCTAACGCAATAAATCAAATAATTTGAATTACATGTTAATTCCTCACAACGCGATTGTGCCGTAACAGAATTACCTTGTATTTTTAAATATTTCAAATGAAATTGATGTTGTGCAAAACTTTTATTGACATTCGCTTGAATGAATTAGCTGCGACCTTAGAATGGATAGAGTATAGACGTTAATTTATTTTGTTTATGCCATGTCTATATTTTTAAATTCCGGACATCAATTGTCAGAAGAGCCGTTTCTCAGAATTTAATGAAATGTGGTAAACATGTAGTACTTAGTATGACATTTATGTAGCTATTCATGCAATTTTAAATTTCCTGCAAACGGTTGTATTATTACTTACCTACAATAGATACAGGAATGATACTTTTTCAGAATTATTTTAAACACGGTACAGGCATTTAAGTTCGTAAAGTTACAATACTTTTTCATTGTATTAGTGTTCATACAATCGAAATTATGGTCATTTGAAAACTTATTGATAACATGGAGTATCTAGGAAAATAATACATAACTCATTTCATTACGGTGGTCCTTAATTTTTTTTTTGATCGGACACGAAATATTTCGGAGTATTTTTCATAAATGTGATGAAATTTATTTTTGTTCATGTAGTAAGGCACCGAGAATGGAATGTTATATGTTCATGTCTTGCTTAATAATGTACGTTCTCCAATTTTGAAGGAATTACGTCATGAATTCTTAATTTTAATACCTCGGAACTATTAAACTACTTAGAAGCAAATTTAATTCAGACACTTTAATATCTAAGTACGGTAAAAATGAAGTTTAGCTACTCTTCGTGTACCGGCCGAACTATTGATTTTAGACATATAGCTTACTGATGAAAAATGTTTCTAGTAACGTTCTAAGTAGTCGTACGTAAAAAAATCTTTGATAGGCTAGGTTTTTTAAGTTTACATTAGTTTAAGTAAGTTTAGGTTAGTTTAAGTTAGATTCTGTTAGTTACATTCCATTACATTAGGTTAGGTTACTTTACATCAGGTTTGGTAAAGTTAGGTTACATAACTTAACCTAACCTAACTTCAACTAACGTAAATTTACATAAATTAACAACATCTAACTTACACTAACCTAACAACCTAACCTAAACCAACCTAAAAAACCTAACCTAACAAAAAAATTTTAAGTACGACTACTTAGAATGTCATTAGAAACATTTTTCAACAATTAACTTTATGTCTAAATTCACTAGTTTGCCGGTACATGATTGGTAGCTAAACTTGATATTTATCCTAAGTACTAATTTAACTACTTCTAATATTGTCGTATGACTGTGGTATTAGGGTATGCCATGACGTAGGCAAATATTTCCAGATCTAAACAAAAGATATGACGTTTATGTGTAATTTAGCACTAACATAAAAGAAAGTAGGGTAAATAGATAGTAAATTCTTGTCTACTTCGCATTTCAAAATGATACCGTCGCCTCTTGAAGTCTCATATAAGAAGCGGTAGGACGTAAGATCTGACACAGCGACAGTGCCCTGCGTGTAGCGGCACTGGAGTAATTGGTGCAAAAACCAGGCAGCTTCTTAAACATTGGCCGGGTGTCCAACCTCTCACTTTCGCCCACTATGGTTCACTCTTCAATCAAAGTGAGACAGCCACCCTCGGATGCATATTTTCATACACATATAAAACAACTTTTACTCACACGAAAACTAGCCATCCCCTTGACACTTAAAAAACTACGTCGTGCACAGAGACGTCGTGTTTCTCTCGATTTTGAATGAAAACAAAGATGTCTTCCCGCAGAGTGGGCAAGAAGGTGCAGCGAGGGAGCATTGTCGCTCACTCTGGCTCACTTTCCCTATCGCCTATTCTCCCTCGAATTTGGGACAGCAAAGCGTACACTCTGTGACGTCTAGAGGGTGTGAGATAGTGCCCTCTGGGCTGTTTGAGGCACTGCCTTACATATAGATGGCCCAGTTATAAATGGAAGCAAGTCAAAATGACGTTTTTGAGTTTGTTAACGCAATAATTAGACATATGTACTCTCTACCCAATTGAAACTAAATAAAACACACGTAAAGTAGCTTATTTTTAAAATATAGTCATAGTCACTGGATTTTTGGTGAAAATTAATATGCTCCGACATGTTTCATTGATGCACACTAGTAGTTCTGCTTCATGATAAGTAGAGGTGATGGTTAACTGCGGGAAATCTTGACTGTTTGCTGGGATGTACCATCTTCTCTAATGATAAATGGCAGTGTGTCCTTTAAGCAGAGAAGCAATGAGGATATAGTTACTGCGACAAAATATGTCTGTGGTTTGCCGGTTGATGTCTAAGAGGCTGACGGTAAAATATATCCAATCGCTGGGCATTCATCAGAGCTTCAGATGAACGCAAGAGTCATCGAAACCAGATGGTGTAAAAACATTTATCCAACAATCATTGGCTCTAAATATATCAGTTTGCTAATAAACCAAATTATCAGTTGATTTTTTTTTTAATTTCTACAGTCTCTTACTTCAACAAATGTAAACTACTGGCTCTTAAACCACCTTAAAACTAACTCTTTCTCTACGTTCGCCCAAATAGAAGAAACATTAACAAGAAATGCAAATTACCATATATTTCAGCGAATAAATAAGGTGTAATATTTATAAGTGGCACGCGCTATTGTCACTACTATAACAGCGACTGTGAATACACAAAAGAACGACAACCATGACGTTATGGGCACGAAGGATATACATTTAATGTCTAGACAATCAGCATCCAAATCTTTATGACGTCAGTGGGATAAAAATCGCGGGAGTCTCGCAAATTATAAGTGAAACATATTGATACTTTATTTATCTCGCGTGTGCGACATAGTTTAAAATATTCACTAACACTTACGAATTGTGCTTAAATGTTGGCATTACTGGTGAATTGCTAGCAAAGACGGTTCTTTTTATTTTTGTGCGAGTTCAACCTTTGTAATAAGAAACCCAACGTCACTTTTGTCAGCGTGTTATAACGAACCTTTATTCTCGCGTGTGAATTCTTTTCTGGAGGTACGTGAAGTTCACGTAGCTCTTTTAGGTAGGTTTTCGAGAGTTTAGTACATAGTGCAACAAACAATTAATGGAATTTTATAATGTTATGAATTTATGGTATTTTTAATCACAAAACTTTACATATGCCGTTCACACTAATGCAGAGTTATATTTTCTTTGCTGTTAAATTGTCAGTCAGGCGCAAAGAGGCTACTTCTCCTAAGTGTTCATGCTGTGACGGTTATGCCACAAACACAATCATTCTCAGTACGCCTCGTTAGAATACTTAAACTTTTCTCCTGAATAACAAACATACTCGAATCTTCTTACGTATATGGAAATGCCAGAGTTTGACACAATAATCCTCGAATTAATGAAATATTCCAAAAGGGAAATTTTCTGAACAAGGTTCTATATTTGTTCGGTTTACACAATAATGCAAAGAAGCTCATGATATTCGTGAACACGAAATACGTCTTAAGTCTTAAACTGACATTACATTAAACCTGATATCATGTTTGATCCTGTACAAGCATCTATAGGGCTTTTCCTTAACCGTGCTATATGAGACGGTACGGATGATGCATATTACACTGCAGTAGCTGGCGTAATTTGCGATACTTATATTTATTTATATACGCTTCATTTAATTACTAAATACTGCGATTCCAGCACATAGTACCAAATTGACAAGTAATTATTAATTGCACTATTTGTAATTTATTGCAAGGTATATCTTAGTTTAACACTTTCATTATTACTAATTCTCTTTTATGTACGTGAATAGGTTGTGATGCTTAAACTGACTTTGAAAATATGTATTTAAACTTTTCAGAAGGTGATCATTGAAAAACCAAAAGAAATCTAAATTTGCAAACATTAAATACTACATTTAGGAGGGCTATAAATTTCCGGAATCAAAGATACAACATTACTCATGATTAGAGCCAGTGATTTTTTGTGAAAATAATCCTGCAGCAACTTGTTTCAATGCCTTACGCGCACACCTGTAACTCTGGTCCGCGGTTATTGGCAGAGTGTAATAGGGCAGAGGTGTGGCACGTTTGACTGTACCAACCAGAACAATGTTACCGCAACACCATAAGTTTCTGATTTACGGGTAGAATCCCGAGACGCCAAAAGTTAAAAACTTCCAATCACTGACCATGAAGCAGAGAAACAGGTATTCACATAAAGCATTGAAACAAATTGTTGCAGAATTATTTTCACCAAAAATCACTTGCTCTACTCATGATACACACTTGCAACATTTTTTCTCACAATGTTAGCTCAAAACTGTTTTAGCACTACTTGTGTTTTGGTTATTCTGTATCGACTTTCAAACATCCCTTTGTTTTAGTATAACATTTTAAAGTTTACTTGTGAGCCATGTCCTCTTAACAATCAAATAGTGTTTGGAAACATTTTTCTATATCTGTAATTATACTCTGTTAGACGTTATCAAGATAGTGAAATAATTTTCGCTCCATTTTCTGTTTCAGGTATGTGTCAAGTGAGTCAATCTACGCTCTGAAACTGCGATGTAATTCGTCAGTTTCGCCTTGTGGTAGCAAGGAACGTCCTATTAAAAATTTCATCCAGGTAAGAACTCTAGTCCACAGATTCTAGCTTACGTAACAGGATACATACAAGTTTACATAACATGTAGAACGACAGACAATGCACAAGTCAATGCAAAAACTAGCGCCGTGAAATGCCTTTCAATTTCTTGCAGATTTTGGATCTGATGCGAAGAAGGAAACACTTATTTTGTTCTAAGTAGTTTTACCAAAAGATGTAACGCAACGGTTACATGATGACTCGAACTGGGGATTGCCCGTGTTCAATAACCGGCTCCTGCCATCCTGATTTCGGTATACCGCGGTTTCCGAAATCACTCGTGGCTGATTCTGTGATTATTCCGTAATAAAGACCTCGCCTAACTCATTTCCTTTTTCCTGTCCTTGGGTCAAGTTGTGTAGAAAAGATTAATAAATCTTTAAACCTTGCTGTCGACGAGACGTTAAGATCAATTTAAAAATTAAATAAGTATTTTAAAAAGGATACTCAAGAGTATTCTTGCCAAGTTCTGTCCAGATCCGACGAAATGTGTACATTAGCATAAATATTATACACGTGACTTAATAATATAAATACATGATGAGGATATTGGAAGGCCAGAGCACACCGAATGAAGATTTTCTAACTGGCTGTCCGTAAGCATCTGCGTAGTCCGAAGGATGGCATGGAATTTGGCCCTACAATGGATTGAGAAGGGCGGGGAAAACGGGAGATCCTTGAGAAAACTCGCCGACATCGTCCGGCACGATTCTCACATCCGAAAATTCGGGGACTGATCCTGTCGGGTTTCGAACCCACCGCGGCTCCTGCACTGTAATATTGCACACATAGCTACATAAATATATAAAATCGTAAATATGCATGTGTACATTTATACTTAAACATCCATACTTACATTCGTATGCAACAAATAGAATCGTTTACTTCGTGCATTGTCAAATTTATGCGTTGTGTGTGTATATGTCAATAACAACAGAGAACATATTTTTCTTTTTTCGTTTCTAGCTCCTAGATAGATTCAGCTAAGCTAATCTTAGAATATTTTTAAACTGAATAACAACATTAAATAAATGTACATAAGCTAAATTAACATTTAAAACGTGAAAACATTTTCGTATATAAGTATCTTAAAACGATAAGGTATGGACAGTCATTACAATTTAGAGTTCTAACTCTGTAACGTTAGTGTATGCATTCTATGTACAGTATTACAATATATACATATATGTGTATGTATGTGTGTGTTTGTGTGTCTTAAGCAAGATCTTCTCGAAAAGCACATGGTCTAGATTGAGGTAGACGTAGGAAAGTGGTGGGGAGAGAGTAGATCTGGGAACTTATTAAGGAATTATTCTTGGATATTCCCTGGAGATATTTATGAAAACCCTTCGGAAACCGAAATCAGGATGTTCTGGGCCGGGGATCGAGCCAGTGTCCTCCCGAATGCGGTGCGAGAGTTTTCCACTGTTCCATCTAGCTCAGCTATACGAAAATATATATTTGAGGAATTACCGTACAAAACCCAAGATAGCTGCTTAGGTTAACATATTTAGTGCATTTGAGACTAAGAAGTACGGAAGCGGTAAGGACGACACAGTGTGCGCATTACGCCTCAACCTAGTCTCTAGGCGCAAGAGACTGAACTGGCGTGCAAGTCTTCTCGCCGATAATTTGCCTCTATGGGACATTTAGTAGATATTACAACGTATTAACGATACATTTGTGTTGTACACGTTTGAACCAAGCTTTTTTGTGCTTAATGGGATCACAAAACATCTATTTTCGCCGTTTTCGGCTGCTATGAAATGTGCTTTAATTTTAAAAGTAGTGAACGTTAAATGGGCATACACACGTGTAACGTTGTTTGAGTGCTATTCCTTAGCAGAAAATACTTATGCGTGTTGAGAAGTAGGCGGCCGCATATTAATGTGCTTCTGTCAACTGTAAGGTCTTGAGAGTTGTAATCTGGGTGAAGTGAGTGAGATTAGTATGGTGTAGTGATAGAATGAAAGATAATATATACATAAGGAAGAAATACCAGACAACGACAAAGCCCGTGACGTTTCCCACACGCGTAGATCAGAACTCGCACCCAGATAACAGTGGTGGGATGAGAATATTTGGACCACTTCAAACACGGCTGATTATATTAAATTTATGACAATACGCACTAAAATTTGTTTTATGTAAGTTGGGTTGGAAGTAGTGCTTTGTCTGCAAATTAACTCCTGATTTGTATGATTTATCAAGTCGCCTACAAACAAGTACAGTTTCGGGCATATTATACGTTCACTTTGACAGCTGGGGATGATATTTAGAGCCAAGATTTTATGACGATAAGAAATTTTGCATAGTTTGATTTCAACGCTTCTGCTTCATTGACAGAGACTGAATGTTTTAACTCCCATTTGTCTTGGAGTTCTACTGACAAATGAAAGACGTGTGGTGTCAACCTTAGTCTGAATGGTGTATACACTCTGCCAATAACCATGAGGCAGAGACGAAGACGTGCACGTAGGGCACTGAAACAAAATGGTGCAAAAATGTCTCGTTACAAAGTTGTGTGTCTAATGATATATTAACTTGCGGCAGATAATGGTAGGCGAAGAGACGGCCAACAGCTCTGAGGGTGGGTAGCGAGTTCGCAAAATTCGGGGACCTCCTCCGGGAAACTTTTCGACCGCGATCCCTTGCGGGCAAAACCAATCCGCGGGATGGAGGCTAATGCATTAATTTATGTTTTGTGTTTTGCCCAAGCTCTACTCCCCTCCTACTTCTTCCTACCGCATCTAAGCAGGCGGCGTTCTGGATAGAAGCCAGCGCAGATAACTTTCTTGTTCCCACTCTCTGGCTTCACTTGCTGGCCGCCGAGCTGTTCCAGGCCATGGCCTGTCGGGAAACATTTCTGCCCTCCAACTTTCTTCTGTCTCTTAGTTGCAAAGTGATAAACGTAAACCACCAGCCAGGGCTCAGAGAAGGAACAGTGCATTAATCTTCTATTCGCACCGTATTGCGTTACGAAGAAGTATTTCTTTCACGATAAACTGAGTACTTTTGAAATTAATTCCTTAAATACAAGTTCTCTTTCAATATGTGTGTATATATATATATATATATATATATATATATATATATATATATAATACACATGCACACAAAGAGAGAGCCTGTATTTAAGGGTTAATTTAATAAACAATGATTGCCTTACTCCTTACACAGTTGTCTGCGTCTTATCAAAGAAGTTACACATTTTATCTTAACTGGAAGTAAACAATTCTGATGAGATCTTTGAATGTTTGTTCCTGCAATGTGACTTTATTATTATAATGTATGGTGTTACAGACATACTCCATTTATAAAATTTTTTTGTTGACAAACCTGTATAATGATGATCGTCAGGACTATGAGCTTTCCGCGAAAATAATTTTCCCCAGTTTATTCCGGTGTCTCATGTGCTTATCTGCAGTTCTGCTTCATGGTCAGTGTTTTAACTCTCGCATATATTGACGTTCTACCCTCAAATCAAAAACGTGTGTTATTGCAGTAACCTTATTGTGATTGGCACAGTCAAATGACAGACATCACTACACACGGAGCTCTCTGCCAATAACCATGTAGCAAAGTTGCAGATCTGAACGTGAGGCACTGAAACAAATTGGGGCAAAGTCCTTTACGCGAAAAGTTCATGGCTCTAATGATTGTGCATGTCACAACGACATCAAGACAAATTAACATATAAAAAGTATTGACATTCTTGATCAGATGAATTAACTTAAGAAATTATTGTCCACAGTCGCCTTCGTCGAATTCCATATTAACTACACATTCAACGTCTTCTTTATTTAGGTTGCTATTTTTAAAATAATTGGAATCACATTTTAGAAATGTCTATTTATAATATAATGAAGTGAAAAACCAGACGATAATTCTTTTGATCAAAGCCAAATCGACGATTGATTTAAAACACATTTCAACCCTGCACAGCGCTGAGATGTAGAATTTAGGGAAATCGTGAAACTTGTTGTACTTAAGTAATCATCAATATGTAGCAAAACGCATTTGTATATCTCTACAGGATCAATTTTAATTCAGGGTTTATTTGAATCACTTTCCACGTTTTTTCAGCCACTTGTAGGTTTTATTAAAAAAAAAACACCTTGAATAACACTTTAGACTATTTTATAGTAGTAGCCTAGACATTGAAGAGAAAATCGCGACGATAGCGCGTTGGGTTCCAGATTTACGGAAGTTATATCTAACACATATTTCACCCGTGTTCACCTCCTTTAGGGTCAAATTTTTTTTTCAGGTAATAAGAATCATTCTTAAGCGAAAATCTCGTCGTTATATTAAGCGCCAGTGGTTTCGATTTACAGCAAGTATGAATCTAAATCATATTTCAGACTTTTTATGCCTCTTAAGGGTATACTTTTTTGGGAATGTGACATTTTTGCAGATTTTTGGGAAATGTAGAACGAGTTTATGCAGTATAATCTTCAGCAGTTTCCCGTCGCTTCGCCTCGCACGTTTTTCGAACTCAAAACCCACTACTAGTGTTTCAATTAATTACAACAAGATAGGTCATTCAAATTCTTAAATAATTTAATGTGTATATGCTAGGCCGTGACCAAAGACGTTTACTTATCAATATAACGGCAAAAAAATACAATCTTTCAATTTGTTTTTCCTTCTTCATACCTGGTTTTCGGAATTTCTGGAATATTGTACAAAATCATCTCGATATACCTACACATGTCTGAGAGATATAGAGTAGTAATTGAAACCACGCTTTATTTTTTAATATCCTCAGATGTTGAATTTAAAAAAAATACTGAAACTTATTTTTATGGATGTGTGTAAGAGTTGTTCTAAAATAAAAATTGATTTCTGTAGCTCAACGTTTAAAAGTTATCGAGTGTTTTTTGAAAACACATTTTACGGCTTTTCACCATTTAATTTTCGAATTTGAAAAATCGAAAGATAAGACAATATGCATTCTGAAGAGAAAGTCACCTCGATATCTCATTAAGTTTAAGCGATATTGAATAATCACTGAAAACACATTTCACCCATCTCCTTATCTTTTTAAAGTCGAAAACTCCCTTCTAAGTGAGTGCCTATGACGAAAAGAGAAGCCTACTTCAAAATGTCATGTTTCTATGTCCCACGGTTTGCGCTGTGTGTTGATGAGTGGGTGAATGGTGCACTTCAATTTATAGAGATCAGTGCAATCTTACTGTCGATTTTCAGGGTTTTACTCCCATTACTGACTGATTAAAAAAAATCACATTTCGACTTACTTTTATGCGAATTGTCATTGAGCAAAACTAGCAGCATCCAACTTAACTTAGCCTCCTGCATATGCAGAACGTGGAAGATAATAAATTTAAGTGTTTCTGCTGATCAACATATTGATAAATAAAAATTATACTTTTCATTAACACGTTGTTCGGTATCATACGCGATTCACTCAGCCTTACGGAGGTTTTGTAAAGAAAAATTTACGCAATTCCAGTATGCGTTTAGAAAGTTATTAGCAACAGTTAAATATTGGGAGAGCAGATGACCAGATTGCTGTGATCTGGTGTTATTCGCATACGTCTTTGGGCCGTCGCGTGTTGCGTGCAAGCACCCTTAATCGCTGTACACACTTATCCTTAATTCTCAACTCGATTCCTAACTAAATTCTGCTCATTAACTTAGACTGAGATTTGATAACAGAATTATATACCAAAACTTCTGAGTTGTGTACACACTATCACTGTTTACTAATATGTTTCAGGACATACTGGAGGAAATATATATTTGATACGTTGGTTGTTAAACCTATTCGAAAAAGTGTAACTGTAGAATTCCCGAAAACAATATCACATACAATACACGAGTGTAGTTGCCAACTATGGGAAACAATCTTGCCTTAGTTTAGTTTTGAAAAATCCAACGGATGTGTGTCCAGCAGAAAAAATAATTTTATTTCTAGTCAAAGTATGTTGGCAACTCTACTTGCGTACTTGGTATTCGTGGTGACTGAAACTGGCATTGCACATGTGCATGAACATAGTTCACACTGTCACAGTGCTAATTATATTGAATTTGGTAAGCAATTGTGTACTCAATTTTGGATAGTATGAACCGGACTTAAGTACTTGATCCCACGTTTTGACTGTATTCGAAATAGTTATTTTTATAGTCTAAACGGGAGCAGATAACCAAAATCGGTTAGGCAGTGTTTTTCAAAATGGGTTTCACCCTGTTGGCTAATTTTTTCAAGACTGCTAGTTTTAGCTAACTATGTAATTATTAACATTTTAGTTAATTAAGTTTTTACTCGAAACAGTACAATTTCTTCTCTAGCAAAAATCAACCGTCGCGGCAAATATCATGTTTCACAAAACTGCCAAACAGATTCCAGATATCTGCTCTCGTTTTAGCTTTAAAAAATTTATCATCGTAAAAATAGTATATACAGGGGAGCAAGGCCTTAAGATCATGATCCAGTATTTCTGTTGCTTTTAAGATAATTATATTTTAGTCCTAAACGAGAGCATATAACAAAAAACTGTTGCAGAGTTTTCTTTAAGACACTGCTTACTTTGTTAGCTAATTTATTAAAGACAAAATACCCTATGGTTTCAGCTAGTAATGCAATTAATACAATATTAAATAAATATCTAATTAGCCAAATCTATATGATTTTTTGTCCAGAAAGAATACTGACTATGTCTTAAATACCATTTTTATAGAAATTGCGCAACAATTCTTCGATATCTGCTCTGGTTAAGGAATTTAAAAAAAAATATTGTTAAGGCAGTAGAAATGATCGGTTATGGCCTTAAGAGTTACTGAACCCGGCGCGTGAGACGTGCTGTAGCGTGGTATGGAAAGTGTTTTTTTCTTGTGTAACTATTTAAAATATTTCCAGTACTTTTAACTGCGAAAAGAAGACACACTTCAAACTGTGTCCGCATGATTTTAAAAATGCCGTCCGCTAGTTATAAACATTATTTCCAAGCTCCTCAAAAGTGCTAAAAATTACTGTTTCATGTTGCTGTAGCTGATAAAACATCAACTGTAATCGTAAACCAATATAATAGAAACCTGCATTCGACTTTAACACATACTTTCCACAAATAAAACAATAGGGTCATCGCTCGACGTCCCACTGAAAACCCCATTCTACGAAAACACTGCACGCTAGTTTAGTCCTTCGCGGCTAGAGGCGATGAGGTGTTTGACGGACGTGTTAAATTCGACTTTTCGTTTCCCCCGTTTCTGTGCCTCAAAAGTAAAAAAAAAAGCTAGCGTCCACTAACTCTAAAGGTCGACATTTGACTTTCAGAAGGGGCCAGGTGGGAATTTTTTTTCTGCCTGCCGGAACGCGTACCGGATGGAAAAACGAGTTTTCTAGCCAGGCCTTGGTTTTGTGTAAGAGGAGCTGAAAAGTTTAGTGTGGAAGGGGGAGGGGGATTGGGTGTCTCAGGGCGGAATAGACGCCAGCGGCGATCTTGTGACTGCAGTGGTTACGAAGTTCCCTGCTTCCTTCCCCCTCCCCCTTTTACATTCCGCAATTTCGCCGTTCCCACAACAAACGATCGTTTTCAGATAGCGGAGACACGTTCACTCGAAGGACGCTCTAGCGAGACGAGGTAAGGTTTGTGTGTGTGTGTGTGTGTGTGTGTGTGTTAGAGCTAACAGTTCGCCGTTGGGAACTACGGAGAAAGTCATTTCGCGGACCGTGGCACAACGTAAAATGGAGGTCCGAGCAGCGGCCTTTAAAGGAGAGCACGGAACAGGAAAAATACTCGGAATAGAAACGACACGACAGTCTGTTTAGGTGTACGGATAATTCAGTTGCTGTCCACTACACTATAAAAAGATCGTCAGACACAGGAACACTGTCAAACTTTCTTACAAGACAATTTTATTTCAGTTCGCATTTTATTGATTTTCCCACCCACTCTTCAAAACAACAAGCGTTTGCATCCGCGGTCTTTAAATGACGGGCTGGGGAAAATAATGAGTTTGAGTGAAGAGATTTTGGTCAGCGCTTAACATCGAGGTCTTTACCGCTGGTGGGGGTGACATGATGTGAGTATGGAGCAGCGCCGGAATGAAAGGGCGGGGGAAACGGGAGATCCCCGAGAAAACCCGCCGATCAGCGGCATCGCCCGGCACGATTCCCACATGCGTAAATCCGGGCACCGACCCCGCCGGGAATCGAACTCGGATCGCCTTGGTGGGAGGGAAATAATGACGTTACCACGTAAATGCGATGTCATTAGAGGCACAACACACTACTTATAAAGACTGTTGAACGATGATGGAATTGAGCATTCGCATCAAAAACCCTGTATGAAGGCAGTCAAAATGGCCGAGCGAAGACGAATAACGCGTGTCTTCGAGATACGCCCAACTTTTTTATGTAAGTTGTTTAAGCTGATAAATGTGTGTTATTATTTGGTATAGTTGGTTCGCGATAAAGTGAGTGCATTTGAAGAACATTTTGTCTAATATAATAAATAAAATATAGTATATATTGTGAGTTCAGATGTAAATTTCTGAGTACAGCACAATCTATAAATACTCTTTGATTGTTTATTAAGTCGCTTTGTTTATTTAGGAAGATTGGCAGGAAAAATACATTACGTGAAAGGACAAACGAAACTAGGGGTTCGAGAGCGCTCGTTTTACCCCGAATCAACTATAAAGAGGCTGGATTTCATTGCTCTCTACATATCTGAACTCATTATGTTACTTCGATGGATACAAACCTTCAAGTGGTGTAATTTTACGGCTGTGCCCGTATTATAGACGATTGATTACTCTTAAAGAAACTTTTAATTATTGGTCAAAATCACTCACCATACTGCAGACCACAGATTTGTGAGCCAAAGGGAGATCTCGAACGAGAGTACAAAAGCTGGTAGTCTTGTCTGCTGTAGGGTAAATTATGCAAGTGTTGCAGGTGTTGGGAGCATGAAGAACCGTTTGAGCGGTGTCAAACCTGCTATAAATATCTCAGCTGGCGGCTGAACCATGAATATGGACACCAGATTTTCGCGAAAATGTTTTTGTCCCAGATAGTTTCAGAGCCTTTGCTGTTCCGCTTCATGGTTATTGGCAGCGTGCCTATGGGTAAAGGCGTTGTTTACTTCACTGTTCCTGTAACTAGATGCTCAGAAACTTCGTGGGTTCAACAACTTGCAGGCTGGACTCCAACAGTCCTATGTGCTATCTGTCTTCAGTTACTTGTTCTTCGTCGTCTGCTCCAGTGAGTGACCAGTTGTACATCTGATAAGGTAGCGGGGGAATCTGTGAGCATTTTTGTTCAGGTTTTCCATTGGTACAGAATCCATGTGGACGGTTTAAACAACCAAAATAAACGGTTGAGATTCCTATTCACATATCATCTTTCCACTGACTGAAGAGTTGAGTTCAGCGAAATTTTCCCACACAAAACAACTTCAGTCTACCTACACACTTTGTGCACATAATTTATGAATATTATTCTACAGAGCAGTAACTTTTTTATCGTGTGGTGCGGGCTCTTTTGTGGTGCAGGCCCATAGGTTACTGCCTAGATAGCCTGTGCATAAATACGGCCCTGAAACTGTCGTCTAATTAGTAAAATAACTCTCATATATAAGACTTCGAAATCTAACTTGTCATCAGATGAAGTCGCGAAAATTCCGGATCTTTACAAATAACAATACTGTTACTGTTGACTTCAAGACGCTTGGGGCCGATATTATAAACCTCTTTTGAATGACAACTAACTGCTATCCCCATAGAGAAAGCATTGGTGAGCAGTTGGTTGTCATTCGAAAGAGGTCTATAGATACGGCCCTAAGTGTTTGAAAGTACAAAAAATAAATACTGTCGCTGAGCAGGAAGCAGAGCTGCAGATGTCCAAGTAAAGTTGTAACAGACATGTGCAAAAGTATTTTCGGGAAAATCAGATTCGCCTTTATAAAAGCACTGCCTAGGAGACCTGACAATAAAAGGGATAGGGATTTACAAGTTGGATTATATTTAGAGATGTTGGAAATTCGCGAAAATTTTTTGTACCAACATACCCTTGAAAACGCTATAGTTTCTTGCAGCATGTATGATTGAGTGATATATATCTGACACAACATAGCTGTCTGCAGACCAATAACTGGCTTCAAATACTACACTAACGAGATTCTTACTGGCTCAGTCAAATAGGAGAACAGCTTCACGTACAAGTGAAAGCCAGTTATCTTTTGGTAAGCTGAACGTATGTTGAAACCCATCAGTAGAGGCACGAGTATTTCGCGTAGTCATCTGGCAGCATCCTAGACTTCACAGACCTATATGCGCTCTGGTCATAGTCGAGTATCCGTTGGCTCCTATATGTATAAGAAGGTACCACGTCATATCCCCACGAATTGTTTCCTCGTTTATTACTGTATTTCAGTCATCAAAGATGTGTTAAAACTTCTGTCGTCTGAGAATTGACAGTAAACTATACGTCATTGACGTTCAACCTGACCTTGAATCAATACGCGAAATAATCGTGCCTCTACTCATCAGTCAAGTTTTCCCGCGATAAATCACTACTTCTAATTATATTAAGTTTGTGGTTTAGGCACCTTTAGTGTTATCGCTTTAGAACAGAAAGCATTTTCTGCTTTGAGAAGATGAAAATAAATATTTGCGAATGAATGAAAACGTGTCAAGAAAATTATCAGTTAGTGTATTCGAGGTTTTTCTTGTTTGTCTGAGTGAGGCACTGCGCCAAAGGTGATGTTGACCATGTATAAAGTCTAAATTGAGCCAATACTTTACATTATTGATCATTCGTGTACGAAATTCCAAGGTAAGTCACTCTCGAAAGTACGAACAATTTTAGCACACGAATCTCGTCTGCCGAAGTGCAACTGCTGTTCAAGCAAATCGAAACAGCAGTTCACATGGCACAGAAGAGAGTTCGTATTTGAATAATATCTCCAGCATAGCCCTTCTAGATACAAACTAGTAGTGGTACGAGAGTCACAGACAAAAGACAGGCGACGATATTGATGGAGAGATACAACGAACTGCGGTGTATGTGTGGGCCTGGCGCAATGGTCAGTCTGAAAATATAACTACTTTGTTCTAGTACAAATATCAAGCGAGTGAACCATTTTGAGAGTAATATTTACTAAGGAGTGATGAAATTTGGAATCTATCTTGAGATAATATATATTACTTAAAAATATTATTCAGTGGAGAAATATTAAAAACCCTAAATATTACATTTTAATATCGCGTGACACATTTTGGTTATAATAAATAAATGTTATCGATATTATTGGATTTTTGATACGTTTGCACATGAAACAGATAGTTAAAGTTTAGCAATTTTAATTTATTTCATAGTTCTTCCATCCCAACAGAAATTTGACAAGTCCAGAGAAAACTTGTTACTCTGATTTGACAGTACACGTGTACATAGTAGTTGTAAGTTTCCAAATTTGCAGAGAAGTTGTTCGTGGATTCGCCTTTGAACTGAGACTGGCTTAATAATCTAGTTAGTAATATTCCTACGCTGTTTGATGAGGTCGTGCTTAAAGGGCTTAGATTGCTATTTGCGATGGACCTGAGAGTTATAGTTTCGTTTACTCAAGACATATAACTATCTAGTGCATGAAATATGTTGCAATGGAACACAACGTCTGTAATGATTTTGGGTATATTTGCATACAATATTCCTATTGAAGCAAAGAAGATACTCAAGGCGATTTAGAAAGTATATTTTCTAAATTTAACGCAATATAAATCTTACTTTACTATTATCGTACGTAAAAATTGTTATTTTTGCACATTTTCATGTGAATCTATATGTATTACTTTGTATTATTATTTTTGATTTTACTTTGTCTCGTGAACAACGAACTATCTGACATGAAATAAGAAAGCTGTTAATTAACCACTCCAGCATTTACCATGAGAGATTTCAGAAAACAATAGTAAACAGAAATCAGGATGACTGGAGCCGGGATTGAAACCATGGTCTTCTCGTTTCGTGTCCAACGTGTTGCGTTATCTCGCTTGATTTACAATAATTCAAATTAGTCGAAAATTGTATATCAAATTACTGTGACTGTTACGATAGACATGCCACAGATTCAAATACGTTTATCCATAATGGCGCACTTGTCGGTCAGTTCGTTTGTTTACTTTATTATCTTTACGAACAGTGCAAGCGTTAATATTAACGTACCAAAGAGTTAACTGTTAGCACACTTTGAGGATGAGTTTAAAAACATTTAATCGTGTCATTGTTTACTAACAGGCAAATAACGCGATATTTCAACAATTCCTGAAATTGATTAATGTTTTAATCTGAACCATTTTTGTGAACATACGCCATTGCGAACGAATGTTCCAGTGTTGCAGAAAAACAGCATAACAGAACAAAAGAGAAAAAAACTGTATTACCTGTTGTCAACAAACGAATAACTTTACAGACAATGCCGCAAAGTAATGTAATCGTATCCCGAGTGAAGACTCGAACACACAAATAAGATATAAAACGCTAACAGTACCATTTAATTACGAAATTGAGTAAATTATTTGTATAAAGAAAAAAAATAGACGAATTTGAACCCCATCGAGAATGTCTTGGAGCTACATGGGAGCTAAACTAGCACAGACAAGATCAAAAACCATACACGAGAACCATGTCTTCATTAATTTGGTCAGACATTTACATAGAATATTGCCAGTCTCTCATCAGCAGCATGCCCACGAGAGTAAAACAGTGCCTTAAAGCTGCAGCAGGTGTCATAGATTACTAAACAATTATACAAGTAAAGCTATAAACAGTTTCATAGTGTATTTACAGTATTTGGCATGTAGAACATCTTCGTAATACCAAGTTCACATGTACGACCAGGTTGTCTTACACTTTTGGTATGAATGTATTGAATATTTTTCTATATTAACAACAGTTGTAAATCTGAAAAAATGTACCTCTCGGGGTTTGGCACCTTGCTGTAACTTAAGCTATAAATTCTTTGTAGTGTTTTGCATACTGTGTAAAATCATTAATCATGTACAGCAAGTAAAATTAACTGCAAAAATTCTTGTTTCATAAACTTACTTTCCTTATTTAATTAAATTAAAAAAATGGCATCTCAACAAAGAGTTGGAACATATTAACTTTTTCTCGCCAAATTATTGAACTTTATGTGTAGAAAAAGAAAAAAAATCCATGCAATTCACACCAAAGTTTTAAGGACAAACACTTATTGTTGTAAATGTAATGGTGGTCTTAAACGTTTGGTATAAAACCGTATGTATATATGTATATATATATATATATATATATATATATATATATATATATATATATATATGTATATGTATGTGTATATATACATATATATGTGTATATATATATGTAAATATTTATATATATATACACACATACATACATACGTAGGTGTGTGTGTGTGTTTGCTTGCTCGTTGCGTTATGTTCATAGGACAAAACATTTTAAGTTTCGGTAAATAGTTAACCTTGACGAACGGAGTTGCGTGCACATATTTTGCAACTTTTTTGTCGGTACATTCTCCGTTCGTGTATTTTGCTTGCAAAGTTTGTTTGATAAGTCACCGTAGTTAAGAATTTATTTTCTAAAATGTTTTTAGTCTGGTATTTAAAAAATCATCCCTATTTGTATATGATTCCCTTCAGTACTAAGGACTGAAGCAAAAAAGTAAACGTGTGTAACATGTATTTATACGTCATAAATTTTAACTTGTGTATATAACTTGTTTATTGCAGAGACAAATTTCCGCGGAATCAGGGCCAAGCCTGCTGGCGTACTGGCAACTTTCTAGGGAGATGCAAATGAGGACTATGAACCTGCGTCGTGAGAAGTCTGTTCTGTCTTGAGGAGGTCATTACTGAAAGACTTTAAGCCTAGTAACGGTCAATGTTCTACACAATCTTCTAAGTCCTTAGAATCCGATTAGCTGTTTCATTATTTTCAAATATTCACTGTAAATAACTGTTGTATGTAGCATTGTGGGTAAGTAATATTATACAGTTACATGTAAGTACAATTTCATTGACGGTTATGAGGTTCTCATACTGTCGTGAAGCATTTAAAAGGAAAAAAAAATAATCAGTTTAGCAATGAAAATAATTGTGACTAAAAACGTGACGAAAAATTTACGTACGATCTAAGTCGCACGAATATTTAACGGCCGCGCTATTTATGTAGATTCAAGACAGAACTACATAAGACATGGTACCACCTATGTAGCGCTATTTTAAATTTTGTATTTAGAGTGTTATCATTAGCGTTAAAGTTATTTGGAGTATATTATAATGGTATAGTTTGAATGTAATAATGTACAGTAATTTTTATGTCTAATTTAATTGTTCTATAATTTTAAAAACAATTACTACTTTCTCTTCATTTCCCTGTTTTAAGTTTTATCAGCGTAAACTTAAAGTAATTTTGAAAAGCCCGTCGGGCCGCTCGAATTCATTATGGCGCTCGCTGTGACGTCTCCTTGAGAAACTGCGGCTCGCTTGCTACTAACTATAACCAGAACGTTGCCAAATTGCATGTCAATACTGTGCGGAAACAATATTCACATATTGAGGAACAAAAAATGCAAAATGAACATAGACCCAAAAAAGAGCCGTTACCATACCGTAGTTCTCATGGCGCGTGGACTGGATCTTGTTACACCCTTGGAGGTTTTTAGAAAAATAAGGGCTTGAAAGCACAAAATCTACAAAAATGGGAAACTGTAATTTTTATAATTTTTAATACGATAATGTCTGGACCTCTATAATAACAGAATTTCAAATATACTCGCGTTTTAATTTTAAAATAATTTTACTATCCGAAAATATCTGCGTGATAGGTTTACGGATGTTAAAATTATTTTCATATGAAAACGCGAATATTTTTGAAATTCTGTTATTATAGAGGTCCAGACATTATCGTATTAAAAATTATAAAAATTACAGTTTCCCATTTTTGTAGATTTTGTGGTTTCAAGCCCTTATTTTTCTAAAAACAGTTTTTAATTTTTTACTCGAAAGAAAAGCATACTACCTCATAATGTTATATATATATATATATATATATATATATATATATATATATATATATATATATAAACGTCAGCTGATAAAATATCTACTCGGCAAAAAATCTCATGAAAATTTGATGAGTAGTTCAGATTTTATTGCCGATTGAGTGTTCCAGTCACCCGCTCGACATCCTACCTTTCCATACCCCTTAATTATATTTATACAGCATAAATAGATAACGTCCTACTTTACAAAGGCAAATTCTGTCGGTACAAATACGCGTTAATAGTATCGTTTACTCTCTTACAAAGTAAATAAAATCGTAATTTTTTCAAGAAAAATCTTGTAAACAAATGCCAGAACATTAATCTAGCCCACTGCAATAAGAATATCGCTGGTATTTGAAGGTGGTCAAACGTTTCTAAATACCTTATGGCAATAGTAGGATACATTTTATGACCAGAGTGTTTGAAGTGGAACAAAATAACCTTCAACGGCCTGTCATATTTTACAAAATTCTTTGTAATTTTACAAAAAAATTATTTGAAACTAGTTACCGAAATATTTTTGACACTTCTAACAATTGTTGTAAAATATACAGGAATTTATTTGTAAATATGCAATTAAAATTTAAAATATGCAAAAGTGTTTGTAAATACACAAATATATTCGTATATTTACAAGCGTTTTCTGTAAGTTACACAATAACAAAATTATTTTTTGAAATTAGTTTCCAAATAATTGTTTTGAAAAATTACAATTTTTTTATTGTAAACGTGAAGAGAGAGCGATCCGGAATTGTGCGTCACCCTTATTGATCTCATTCTTCTATATCATGAAACACTAAAGTCCATCCAACCAGAAGTGTAACTATACCGTAAGTGTTACATATTAGTTTATTACGACTGTTTCGTAGGTAAGAATAAACTTTTTTGTTACTATTTATTAAATTAACACATAGTTTCGTACAGTCATACCTAAGCTGATGAGTTTGTATACGACCAATCATTCACAGAGAACAAAAGATTACTGTAAATTATTGTGGAATAATACATAGGTTTGACAAATGTACACAACTGTCCAAATCAATGTTGCTCCTTCTACAGGACAATTTGTTTCCTATACAGAATACATTGTTACAACTTAAGTTCACTTTGTTTTAGAAACAAAGGTACTGGCAAGGGATTGTGACTGTTGGAAGATTTAAACAGATCTGTTGTTTTCAAATTACTTAATTACTAGCAAAACTGGTTTTTGAGAGCTCCACAAATATAGTTTAGCCAACCAATGTTCTTTAGAACAACTGCGTATATATTTCACTACATACAATATTGCACCAAACATTTACTCTACGTAAAATATGAGACAGGAAGGAGGCAACTGGCTTGTTAACCGATTTTTAATTATTTGATAGTGCCAGTGACTCATAGTTGGGATGCTACAGAGTAAATATCTACATACATATTAGAGTTGATTTATGGGAAGTTGAATGTTGATGCAACTTATTAATCGATTTTGTTCTACGAATTTAGGGTATTACTTGATGTGTATTCATTTGTGGCCAGATATAATCCGATTTATACGCTCTATATTATTTGGACTGATTGTCAATTAGTTTTTTCTTCTCTATGCTAAGTGCTTTTTATCATTTCCAGTGTGTAGCAATTTATATTCGTATTGACTCTCTTTCGATTAATTAAACTCTGAAACATAGTGCACTTTAATTACGTCGCTTACTGGTATTGTTTCATGGTTAGTGATTTTGATTCAATTCTTTTTAAACCGCTAGGAATTAGCAAATGCATACACCAACTAAATTTCTTCTTGAAATTTTTTTAGTAGCAATTTAAAATTATTCTTTTAAATGTCTCCTCATTTGTTGAAAATCAGCTTTTTTAGTCACAGCTACGCGTAAGATAAACAGTTAGTGATTAGTAACACGTTTATTTTCTTACATGTTCACATTTTCTCTTGATTGGCGCATTAAACAAAAGCAATTAAATCCTAGGACATACAACCTTAAAAAGGAACTGCAGTAAGGTTTAGTTTCCAAAAAATAAAATTACTTTAATTTCTTAAAAACCGTTGTTTCCGTCAAAATGATTGAAATCTGATGAAATACTGAAGTTTTTTTATTTTTACCGTAGTTACTATAGCTTAGCACTTTTCCTGTCACACAACGTATTTTTATTTCAGCTGAACCAATTTGACAGTATTTATATTGTTTCAAAACAACAAACTGGACTCTCAACAACTAAAAGAAAGTTTTGACGTTTTTGCTGGAAGTGGCTTTCTTTACTATTACACCAGGGAAACCGTAAGGTCATATTGTCAGTTCTGTGATTTTTTTTTTCAGTGTAATCACTTAAGAATTATTTATTTGTATGTCCTATGGTTTTTATTTTGTTTATAACACTGTAATATAATTTTAATATACTATTTGAAATAATGTCACAATTTGGACTGCTTACAAAGAAATAGCAAAATACAATTTGGCATATATTAGTTTCTCCAATCATGCCGTCCTAGGAACGGATTTCGACCCACGTACAGCAATGAAAGAGAGAGAGAGAGAGAGAATGAGCATGTCGCGTGAAGTAACCAACCTGCGAAAACTTAGGAAAGGCAGGAGGGCGGGTAAATGCGGCGTTGCCACGTCCAGAGGCCACACTCCATGCAGTGTCGGATCTTAAAGGAAGTGTCACTATTTGAGATGGTGATACATTGCGGGAAAACTACACTGTTTGCTGGGTTTCAATGTTCGTTCAGCTTACCAAATGATTACTGGCTTTCACTTGTACGTGGAGTTGTTACCCGATTTGACTGAGCCATTAAGAATTTCATTAGTGTAGTATTTGAAGCCAGTTATTGGTCTGCAAACAACTACGTTGTGCCAGGTATATATAAAACACCCAAACGTGCATGCTGCAATAAACTACAGAGTTTAAAAAAAAATGTGGGCGCAAAACATTTTCGCGATATTCCACCATCTTTTGTAATAAACGCAATGATCGAGAGTAGCACAAATGGAAAACGGGTAAGTTTTGCGGTTGCAAAGCAGAGAACAGAACTGGTAACTCGTGTGTGCGAGTATTTCAAGCGCATAGTTGCAAAATCAACGGCCGTTTTAACCTGTTTCGTATTAACTTTATTATTGCAATTCCAAACACTGCTGATGTTTTTAAGTCGTAAACCATCTTAATTTTTTAATGTGACATTCAGTGAATATTGTTCCTTGAGTGCTTGCCTTTTTCTCGAGACTAACATTTATGGCTAGGTTTGTTTTCATTTTAAAAACTAAACCTGAAGAATAATAATCGGTATCGCACACTCAGCGTTACATATCCTCTGCTCGGCAAAGAGTTCATCGTCTACAATTAAGAGGGTATGGTACATAATTCAACGCTAAAAGCATTATTCTATGTTTGTAGGTTTTGTCAAGCCAATTAGCGAAAATTAAACAATGGCAATCCTAGACAATATTTTTAGCCAACGTTTTAAACAAAATTGTTTCCAGTGTTACGAACTTCTGAGGCACAATCTCAGACGCCGGAACCTCGTGCATTTAACTGCGGCGAAAGAGATCACGCGTAACTGATTAGTATTTCTGGATAAATATTTGCTCATATCGTTGGCAATTACCACTATCTAGGATTGTTATTGAGTATTTTGTCCATATTGCCTTCGAAAAAAGCGTAGAAATCAATTGATGATTTCAACGCTTATTTATCTGCCACGCACTGTTAAATATCATACTTTAAAAATCTTAATTTTATAACTAATTGTTCATAAATAGTTCGACCAAATTATAGGCCTACAATAAGAAGGTAAGAAACCTTTACAGTAATTAAAATTTTTTTAATGTGGACGATAAGAGCGACCCGAAATCATGTTTTGTAAACTAATCAAACATTTGACCAATCAGTTTAAACAATGTTTTAGTGATGCTAAATATGTAAACTGAACATCGAGTACACACAAATTTTTAGAAAATCGTTAATAGGATCGTGTGTTAAACAAAACGTCTAATACATTTAAGATAATTATTCATAATTGCAACATATATTTAACTGGTTTCGGAAAAACAAAAATTTTTATTGCACTAAAATATTTTCACGGTTTAAAATATATTTCGCTTTGAACCAATTTAAAAATTATTTACGTTTGAATAAGAAACTAATGTTGGTAACATGATGGATGTCATAGTATATGTGGAATAATTACTATGCTTCGTCGTTTATTTTCAAATGTTAGTCAATTTATGTCTCTAAAGTCACGAACCAATACTTTCTGGGATTTGGAGAGATAAAAATATAATTCAGCCGAGAGTACACTCGTAGCTGAGGAAATTAAGAGAGGAAGAGACATAAATAGAGGCAGAAAGTTCAATGAGGAGCCAAAGAGCGGAGAAATGGCAAAATAGAGAGAAAATTAAGCAGCTCAGGTTAAAAAATAGACTCTGACCTCGAACCTCTCTGGAAATTCTAAGTACACCTGCCAATTAACTGTTCAAGCAGGCCGGAGTTAAAACAACAATTTCAGCAAGAAAACTCTTTCAAAAGTTTATTTAACTGTCACTACTTGGAGATTAGTCCGTACATTTTTCTGGATTTTTGTTCTAAGGTATTCTGTAACTGTAGTAAAAAAAACTAATTACGTTGGTATGGTCTGATCTAAGAAAAACTGTTTTCCTTAATGTAACTAGTGTAACTTGCGTCTGCTTATTGACGAACAAACTAAATTTTGTGTGTATGTAATGTACATCCATTTTATAAATACTCTCACAAAGTTCTCATTTGTTCGAGTTTTACGTGTGTAAAATATTTCTTTTCACAAGATTATAGAAGGTAAATATTATTACATGTTTTAGGTATTTTCTGATGAAGTGCTCTTTTATAATGATAAGACGTACGGTTACATAAATTTATTGACAATATTCATTAGAATAGTGTAGATAAGTCAATCACTGAGTAACGCACTAATTGAAAACCAACGAGTTTTTGTATGTCAACAGTAGAAAGAAAAAGAAAACCGCAATCCTTGAGAACAGAGCTTGCCAATGTTATTTTAAAAAGTAATTTTGCCAGGGTGTACGATTTTTGACGAATAATGCGTGACATCAAAATTTCGTAAATTATCCAGCAACATGATTGTGTTACTTCATCTAAACATTTACTCGCATAGTAGGTTATTATAATAATACTATTTAATAATAAATAATAATACTGTAAGTAATATTGGTTCATAACAATTAATAATAGTGCACTTTTCCAGATTTTCCACGTTGATTTTCTAAAATGTTTTGTTACATAAAATCTTAGTCGTTGTTCATCTGTTTACACGATTAAATATATAATTAAATGTAGAAGGTATGTTCTACTGAACGACACCCTTAATTAATAAATACAATTAGTATGAGAATTTGCAAGATATTGTCACCAAGGAGGTGAAGGATTCACAAAATTCATACTCCTCAAACATCGTTATTGGCGGAGAGGTTTCGTTGAACATAGTTTTATTGTGTCGTAAATGAAATACCAAAATGGAGTGTTTGATATGTTTTTAAATTAAAAATAACACCTAACTTGCTGTCAACAAAGGCAATTGCTAAGCTTAATTTGAACTATTTTGCTTTCTTCAGAGTACTCCAAGACAACGTTACACTGTAAATTAATTTGTTACAACTGGTTATGGCAAAATAATTTTGCACTTAATTGTCCTAATAAACTATACATAAATAGCCTACTTTTTTCTGCTACTCCTGAATATCAAATTAACGCAGCGAGGTTAACTATAAACTTAGTCCTGTTCACTTTAATAAAAACCGACAGTAAAACTAATTTTATAATAAAATGTTTACAGTATTTCGGAAGACTATGCCAAGATAACATTTAGAACAAGAAAACAGTTTTTTTTTTTTCAGAGAAGGAAAAGAAAGTTTTTTTCCGCAGTCGCAAACATGCATTTAGACTTCTGAGATAGTACGCCACTATCGAAAATTGGCATAGTAACGCGGAAATGTTTCGTTCTGTGTGTGTATCTTATCTGTGTGAAAGCTGTGAGGTCATGACGTCATGGGGCAGTTACTTGCCAGTAGTTTTATGCTTTTATCTACTTTCTTAACTATTTGTAGTGTACTTTATACATCACGTGTATCAAAGCCATTGAAGGATCCTGTTATGCACTTAATTTTTTTCCTGATTAAAATTTAAGTAAAACCAAAGGAAATCCAACACATACATATTTTGACACAACGCTTCATAAATGATTGTTAGGTAAATTCCATCCATCAAGAAACTTTATAATAAGCTTAGTTTTCAGTTGCAACATATGGATATCAGTATATGGACAGGTTGGAAAATACTTCGTGAAACGCTGTTAATGGGGGCAGAACATCATGCGGGCATATTCGTAGAATTGCCAAGTTAAATTATTCTATCATAGAGATATTTAAGATTACTGCTATTCGCTATGGTTTAAACAAAATGCAAGTCTTGATAAATTTAACATACTTGCAAGCAGGGACAATTGAAACATTTAGTTTAGAAATTAATATATTCCCGAATAGAATGCATTTTACAAACACATTTTAAATTATTTTTTGTCATTAACATGTGATCTTACCAACAAAAGTAATTTACGGAAAAGCTGCGGTGAACTTAAAACGCCGAAGTGATTCACGTCACGTAGCAGTGTGTTTCTATTTGGAATTTTGAATGGCGTATTATCTATCGGACTATATTATGGTACATTTTGTAAGTTGTATGTCAACCCTATTTAATGTTACGATAAACTGTATTCTTACCGTCCTTGCTGATCAATACTTTTTAAATGAATGTAAATAAAAACGTAACAATATTTTTGTATATGAAATGGTGGAGGACAACCATAGTTTAATTTTTGTTTTTATGGGTCAGCGCTTGACATCATGTTCACCCGTCTAAACTACATAACTTCTCCGCAATTTATACCGAGATTGTAGAGTATGTGGTGTACTTAAGCAAAATGTGATTACGTTGCTTTTAATAGGTACGATTTAAATTTTATGTATATTAAAGACTAGATTCATAAATGAGTAAGATTATTTATGACAGAGAATTGAATTAAAATTTTAGTTGTATTTTAATAACTAGCCTTTTACTTTTGCTACAAAATTTTTTTAGTATAGTTTGTTACGGTTAAACACAACTGACGATTACCAAGAAAATAATTTTAAAAATTCGCGAGGATTTTATTTTATCTCTTTGTTTGGTGTTCTAAAATTATTTTATAATAATTGACGTTTGAATTTACATAATAGTACCAATTACAGTACAAAGGAACTAATTCATGTAACCAAAGAAGCAATGTATATGTGTGTGTATTCGGATAAAACTATTCTAGTTAATATATATTCACTATCAGAAAGTAAACATCGGAAATCATTTTCTAAATATTTTTAATTACTACAGATTCGTCACGTTACATTACCTTTTTCCAATGGTGGATATGTTTTACATTTCGTGTAACTGATGGTTTCAGTTAGTGACGTCTATTTTAATGTGTATACACATCTTAACTTTTGATATATTGTGAAAGTTTACCGTGATTATTAAATTAGAAATTTCTAGAACCAGTATTTGTGTGATTGCCAATAGATGTTATTACCATTATATTTTGCTAATATTTTGGCACTTAATTTTCGACTTCGAGTGACGAATGTTGAACAAGGGCCATCGGTAGTGCTACTTTTGGTACATTACGAATTTGGAAATTAAGTATATTGTATTACAACTTTTTTTAATGAGAGTATTATTCCAAATATTTGGTATAATCCTAATAGTGTGTTGTACAAAATAACACATTAAAAAATAACTTTTTTTTTATGCTCTGACTTACAAAACTACGCTGGCCTCAAGTTTCTTCTTGGAACTTTCAGTACACTTATTTGTCATGTGACAATTTAGTTCACTAAAATTGTACATTTGGTAAATATTCGTTTAAATTTTAATACAAAACAAAACTTCTTAATACGACTTACAACAAAGAGCGTAATTAATAAATTTACCATGCAGTATTTTCAAATTAATAAATTACATACTTGCTAATTGGAACACGGCCTGACTACCGCCCGAGTGTGCGCCGGCGGCGCGGCAGCGGGGGCGGCCAGGTGTACAAATAGTCCAGTGCTGCCAACGGGAGCGGCACTGATGCCAAACTCTCGAGCCGCCCGGAACCCGCCACAAGGCCTGCCACAGCCGACGTTGGAGGAACCGCTCCGCCCTTAATTAACCTCCGCGGCTTTGTTTGATCAGCTCAAGCAGCCCGGAGAATTGAAAGGCGACCTCATCCATCCCTTCCTCGCGCCCGCATTAGACCAATGCGCGAGGACGTTACAGCTAACATTCTGCCGCACAAGTACACAGAGGCAATTACGTCTCGGCTAGGTGTCGTTTCTGAACATGTTCACGTACTTAAAGCAGCCGCTTAGCTGGCGCTCGAGCTGCGTGCAGCGTCTTGGGTTTTTTTTTTCAGAGACCAGTAAACATGAGTTCGCAGTGCTGAGCTACGAGAAGAAAACTCACTTCAGACTACTCGTGAAATATTACTTTTAAAACATCACGTACTTAGAAAACATTAAGCCCTCAAACTATGCAGAAATCTGCTTTCTAATGGGACGGTGTACATAAATTTGTATCGTATTTTGCTTCCTATAATGGGACGGTCTACAGAAATTTGTATCGTATTTTTTTTTCTATCATTGTATTTGGGCCAGACATTATTGTTCTTATTTTAATCATAAAGTGAGTAAATTTTGCTGGAATGCAATTTTTTATATTTTGTAGCGTTTGCGAAATGGTTCGTAAATAACAATATTTGAATGTTACGGTTTTATGTAAGACATAAAAACCAACTGACATGGCAAACTGGAAAAATTCACAGTGACTAAATATTTCGCAAGCTACAAGTTCTTCTTGATAAAACCACAAATTGCGTTGTTTTGTAGTTAAAATACTTATTAAATTTTTAAACATTTAATTTCAAATTTTAGCATTTTTATTTAAATTCAAAAATAAATATTTTTTTGCTTTATAAGAACTTATGGTCATTCACTGGAGCAACAGCCAATGAACAAATAACTGAGGACAATGTGTACGTAGGATATGGAGAACCGCCAAGACGAAATACCCGCAACATTTACGAGTCTACCTATTGCCATAAGTCTAGGAGTTTCAGTGAACTGTTTGCAAGAAAATAATGTTTCTCCTGGATTTAAAGGTTTTCTAAATGCCACACGTAAAGCTATGGAGTAGCTTCTAACTAACATAAATGACATCATATTACAAACGCCATCACCTTCCGTTTTACGAGAATTTATTGACAGAATTTAGTGTAATCAACTGATAATAGGAAACTTTGATCATTTATACATTTATTTGGCTATGTGATATAATTTAAAATGCCCAAATAACTAAGCCTACGGACATAGGTTCAAATCCCACAGGTTTTCATTTTTTACTATATTTACACGAAATAAATATTCCCGAACGAGAAGTGCGCACATATGTTCATATTCATGATTACATTCATCACAATGAAATAAATAATTATAATTTCAATACACACCCTTCTCCCGTCCCTAAGTACAACCTATGGCGCGAAATTAAATAACTTAAGTCGGGAATCGGGGAAAAATCAGAGTCACTATCTTTTTATGAATTTTCATTATAATTTTTTTTTTTGGGAATTGTTTCCTGCAATTCTTTACTTCTGGAGACAGTAAAAAGGGAAAAAAATATAGATGACACTAGTTTAAGACAACTTAGAATTTCGCTTCATACGCCGAAAAGTAGATTGGAACACAGTATTTTTGCATCAGTGTTTTATCTATTTATGCATTTAGATTTGCACTGTAATACATAACATGTGCTAAAACCACTTTAACACCAAGTTTATGATAGCAGGAAATTATGCATTTTCGTTCTCAAAGTTTCCGTTATGTTCTTTAAGATAATGTATTTTGCTAGTAAATGAGAAAAGACATATTACGTTTACCCATTCTTGCTTTACTCCATAAGTTATTCATCCAGCTTAAGTGGGAGATGGAATGAAATAAAGCCTTCAATTACTCATACAAGCTTATACTTTTGCCTCGGCCTGACTACCACGTCACAGACATCTTTGGGAGTTCTCGAAAAATTGCGTTTTTTTTTTTTTTAACATTCAGAACAAGTCCATTAGTTAGCATCTTTTCTTTTTTTTTATATATATATCAGTGTTATACCGACACCATTCTTAACATTTTATATAATTGTCATTAAAAATATTTCAAGGAAATAAAGTTATAAGTATTTTAATTTTGTTGTGGTTTCACTAAGTACGACCCCATGCGAAACATAAAACAAAAGGTTCAAATTTTCACTTGTCTCCAGTGACTTTGAGAGAAAAAAATGGAATAGTTTGTAACCGCACAAAGCAGAAATTAATTTTAATATTTTGTTTACTGTTACACTAACAACCCAAACATTATGTGAATATAAAATCATTTGGATTACTTAAGATATCTTTCATTTCTTTAAAATAAACTGTATTATTAATATTGCTCTTTGAGAAATTATCGAGGAAGTTAAATAGTGACATTACAGTTTTTATACTCACACTGAATAAGAAAATTTTGATGGATTTAATGTGCACATCATAAATTAATCTGAAAATATTTCATAATTACAGCCTAAACTGAAAACGTATTATTCGTATAGGTGTCATGTTTTCTTATCGTATTGGAAAACGCTGATGAGCATATGGAACTCTATAAATACAAATGTTTTTTTAACAATTAATAAAAATTACAATATTCCTTATAAGTTCGAAAGCAATTTATTTTAAACTCTTTTAGTCAGCGTCAAATGTGAGTAATAGTTACTAACAACTGTCCAGTTTGCATGTTTTTATTCAATTGGAAATTGGAAGTTTATTAATTGATTGGTTTTCATTTTCTCTTCCCTTTGTACTAAGAGGAGTCTTCACAGGTTTCAAATTTCTACGTTTGACGCGTGGAAACAGCGGAGCGATAAGAGCCATTGTAGCTCGCTCGACGGGAAGCATAATGGTGACTGATTTTATGAATTTTCCTATGTGTTAAAAACGAAAGTCTTCAGGAGAGACAAAATACATATGACACTAACAGTGGTATTTGTAAGTAACTACTGTAAGATATCATAACAGAATCATTTCTATTCATCTGTGTAAAATGTAGTACAAGCAAAGGCACAGAGAAAATAACTTCAATATTTTATTTGTAATTTGGCACAGAGGAGATATCAAAACTACTGATTTGGAATACATAGGAGCTATTTTTACATAGTGATTAAACAAGTTCCGCATTAACACAGCATGTTCAATAAGAAATAAAGAGACTACAAACACCCAAAACAATAATTCACCCTCTTCTTTCAGTGGACATCACAACGTCAGTGTCAAGAATACACATACAATTAAAAAGAACACCAAAATCCCGTGCTGTGCGCGCATTATATTTTGGTCTCGTAGAAACGTGACATAATGATGATCATTCCTCTAAATATGTGACAAAATACGTAATTCACATACAAACCCAAACCGTGCAGCTAAGCATCATGTTCTACTAGAGGCATGACATAAGGGTCGACATGATCACAGTGTCTATGTACGGGACAATTTTTATTGTGATGTTACACAACATGATAACACTACTGTTTTTGAACTATGTTTCTTATGTCTTCTTGTTGTCAGGTATGAAAGGAAGGCTATCACAGAAATCATTGACGGTCCTTTTCTATGTCGTCTTTCATTTCCTGAAGGTGTTTGAATTTCGATTCATTTATAGGTACCGGTCGAGTGTATAAGACTCTTACTTTCATGACAGTGTTAGCAGACCCTCTTCTCTTCTGTGGTTGTGTTTTATATTCGGCCATGTGATTTAGTTTGAAAAAAATACCACAATTTGTCAGATATTTCAGAGCCAGTATGTCACCGATGGTAGATTCCCCAGCTTTCTTCCCAGGTTGAAATTATATTAGGTTAGATGAAACCTCCTTACAATTTAAAAATAATGGTTAGTGCCAGACATTGGCTTTGTATGGTTGTGAATGCCTGGCTTTTCGCATCAGAGCCACATAACTAGGAGGTCTAAAGTATTTCTCTAACGCAGCCGGATCAATATCAGCCTCCATCATTTTGTGGCCTTTCTCAAGAAACCGTTGTTCAATCATCAGTGATTTTATTCTGTGCTAGATCACTGAGACTACTGGCCAGAACCCTATTACGGTTCTGGTACCCACAGCCATATGATTTGAGCGTAATTTTATAGACTGATTCTGGTTGTTTCGAAACAAAATCAACTATGCATGTTGCAGACTCACTGGCAGTGACATTCCCATTTACCTCATGTTAAATGTAGAGTGTGACATTACCATTGTTCAGCTCATAAATGTTAAAATTGAGCACTTATAATTTCTGTTTGTAGTACAATGCTGAGGCTAGTAATTTTGGGCACAATAACACACTTTGCAGATCCATCGTAAGAACCAGATGACCCTTATTTGCAGAATACATTGCAAGATTCCTGGCTGCTCTAGCATTGTCATTGCTCTTAGTAAATGCTTCACGTGTTTCTTTCGTAACTTCGCCCACTTTACAGCTGCAATAATCGTCACATTGGTTCTTGCGAGGCATATGAATGACAATATGTTCCGTTTCCATATCATCATGGAATGTACTCCTTGATGCAGGCACGATGTTGTTCTCGTCACACCATTCCTTATAAACACTTAACCAACGAAGCTCAGACTTAAGTGTGAGGATTCGACATAGATTCCCTACAATAGTGACTTTTCACCTTCGGAAGCAATCCCAACCACTGTTTTATTCCTTCAACAATATTTGGCTTCTTCCTTTTCTGGTTTTGAACATTTTGTTTCTTCTTGGTAGGTGCCCTATGTAGAGTTACATGTATGTGAAAGTACTATTGTTCTACAGTGGTTTCCATACCTCTCTCCTTTACCCATCTCTTTCTTGAACATGTGTTCGCTTATGCACATCAATTTCAGACACAATGTTTCTTTCAAATACGACCACTGATAAATTCCATGTACATACCACTCTACAAACGAATAAAATAAACTCCAAAACAACTTGACAAATTGCACTCTTACGAGTCTGCCAATATGGCATATGTGAATGAAACCTCTTATGCATGTCACTTGCCAACAGAATTAACAATCAAAAATGTTTTCAATACCTTCTATGTGTCTTTGGACACACAGCAGATATCATAGCAGAAACAATTTCGGGAAACTCGTAGGAGACACCATGATCTGTTTCCTGGTGTATTAAACAATGCATTTTAACCGTGTATGATGTATTCAAACTGTACAGCTTGCAAAGACGACCAACTATACCGAAAACTCAAAATTGCCAATTTTGCTCACATAGAAAGTTTCATTAAATTCAACGAAAATATCGCCTTTATTCAAATCGCGTCATACAAGCGAGCAATATTTTAGTTGCAGTATTTTTCTTAAGGGACTTTAAAAGCGGTGACCCTAAAATTGTATTCTTGGATAGTATGCGTTAAAGGTCAACGCATGTATCTCTCGCTTTATCGTTTTCGAATTTAGTGGGTATTTTCGGAGTTAAAAGCTTTCGTAAACATTTTTTTGGGCCACTTTGAGAGGCCCAAATTATTCAACAAAGATTGCAGGCTTTCACCGCCATTGTCGTAATTTTTTTGTCTTTTGGGACTGAGCCGCGTCTTTTGTTGCTTCTTAGACAACGTTTCGGCAGATCTTGCACCTGCCATCCTCAGGTCGATGCATCGACCTGAGGATGGCAGCTGCAAGATCTGCCGAAACGTTGTCCATGAAGCAACACAAGACGCGGCTCAGTCCCAAAAGCCAAGAAAATTAGCCCAAATTATTGTTAGTAACAAGGGCGCTTAATTTTCAAAAATCATTGTTTCAAATGCGTATACTTTCGTATAAAACGTAATGTTAATAAGTTAAGCAGCTTCGTGTAAAACAAAAAAATTTGCTTGTCACGCTACAATAACGTCAATGCGCCATGCGAGGTCATCTCTTAACACTTCTTCGTAAACCTGTGCGTATCAAATATTTTTTACATACATTTTTTTAAAAAGCAGTTTCTGAGACATTTCAGTAGACCATATCCTAACTCAATTGCGAAAATAAACATTTTTCTTTTCAATAGTCTTTATCTATTTATTTACGTCACCCTTGAGAATTTTTCTTGTTATTCTACGTCGGTGAATATTTAGCCAATTTTCAGTCAAGTGACTAACACGTTTGGCGAGTGACTTTACTAACTGATAATGGGGCTCGAACCGCAGCTGAAAATCTTGTGATAGTAAAATACATATAATAAGTGTCGAATTGGTAAACGCTCTTAAGGACGTTGGACCCGTAAAAATTCAAAATTTTATATTCGTGCCAAACACTGTTCAACTTTTACACATCAGATAACATTGTCATTTCCCCGAATAAAAAAAAATTAGGGCCCATAGTTTTACCATAATCACCTATCAAAGTCACAAAATGGCAGTTGCGGTGTAGCCAAAATAATAAAAAATAATTAACTTGCAGAAACAAGATAATTCATATCGATACTTAATGATGTGTACTACTTCAAGACACTTTTGTAAACACAAAGAGATGTATTTTTGTATTTTTTAAAAATTGATGAAAATGAGTAAATTTTTGCATAACTTTGACTTTCAGCTACTACTGAAATATCCAGAACTGACATTTGTCAAACATGTCATGAAATGCATTGATACACTGACTTTCAGTTCCCCTAATTTTGAATTCATTAGTTAATTACTTTTTTTTTATTCTGGCTGCACCGTAATGGCCATTTCGTGACTTTGATGAGTGATTTTGCAAAAACTATGGGGCCTAATTTTTTTATTTGTCAAAATGACATGTTATTTGATGTGCAAAAGTTGAACGGTGTTTGGCACAAATATAAAAAAATGATAATTTACGGGTCGAACGCCCTTAAAGTGCAGTGATGTCATCAGTGAAGGAGGCAAATAATTATACATAAAACCTTCATGAGCACGTAAATATATTCATTTATATAAACAAGCTGAGAAATAACATTCTGTATCTCATGATTCTTGCACTTTTGAATAAACTAAAAATAAATAAATATCGTTTGAGGATGATATCCGAAGGCCAGGTTACCGTACCCTGAATGCATATTTTATTAATGGGAGCACATAGGCAATCTACGTGCCGCGAAGGATGACATGAAATGAAGCTCTACTGTGGGGAAACGCCGGAATGAAGGGGTGGGGAAAACGGGAGATCCCCGAGAAAACCCGCCGGCCGGCGACATCGTCCGGCACGATTCCCGCATGCAAAAATCCAGTGACCCACCCAGCTGGGAATTGAACGCGTACCACTTTGGTGGAAGGCAAGTGGTTTGAACCATTGTACCAATATAACATTGTATGCCCTGCTGTTTAAGCAGTGATGCAGTTAACTCTTTATATTATTTTCGTTTCACGGTTTGCGAAAACGGTAATTTCAGTATCACATGTGAGATTAAAAATCAAATAAGGCCTATGTTATCTCGCCCGACCGTACCAACAAAACACCGAAAGGTATCCGAGACTAGCTACATACAAAAATTGGCTTTTCATTCGTTCATATATTATACAATAGTTTTTATAGTTTTAATAAAAAAACGCTAACTTCACATCGAGCAGATTACAAACCATCCTGTTGCCAATACAGTTTTATGTATTTACAGTTATTAGCATATTAAATTATTTAAACTTAAGTTTATTTAGAAAAATTTTACTAATCTATATAATTTGACGACCTATAACTTCATTTGCTTTTTCAGACTTTATAGTAAAGCTCTTTTTCCGTGGAAATATATCCTCTACTTGGTAATAGCACATAGTTGATTGATCACTATCTGACTAATTCACAGTAACAAGCCATTCTAATTAATTATTCTCTTCAGATGCATTTCAAAAACCGGATGGCGTACCGCTATACTTTAGAGTGTAAAAAATAACACATCAGTGCTGGTTTAGGATGCGACAGAGCGACGAGAGAGTAACAATTACAACCCATTTGCATAATGTGTTTGCACTGCAGTAATTAATTCCGCTAGCTGTCTAGGGGCGGTTGTGAATTCAATTTTGCTGCTTTCGAAAGAGAAAAATTCCACTATTACACTGTCCCATTTGCCTGTAGTTGAAATTACTATCTTTTGTTATTAATTCCTGAACTAATAAGTTGATTTTATTTAATGCTGCAATTATCATGCGATTCTTCGTCACATACAAGTTTGAATTAATTTTTCTTTTCAAATACATAGGGAATTCCTAGCAGAAAATATATTTTCCATAACACAATTTTTGTCATTTATTATTATGAGTGTATCACTTTCCTGAAGATCCTTACAAAGCTTTAGAGGTTTTGGCGTACATATCACCCGCCTAGCATATAGTTCATACGATTATTTTTAATTTTTGCTTCTAACAAAGTATTTACTTTGATTTCATGAGGTCATTTATGAAGAACGTCTTCCACGAAATTAAAAAAAAATAAACAAGGAATTTTTTAAATACATAGATAGGACGTTTTCATAGATCGCACACAAATAACAATACTAAGTTTGTCCAAAAAAAAAGATACCTATGGGACTTAGTAATAATATTGAGGTAATGTGGTATTTAACACATAAAACTACTTAGTTGATACAGCAAAATATTTAGTTCATTCTATGAAACACACATACCTGGTTACTAAACATTTTGTAGAGTACTTTAATGTAGTCGACAAAAATTTAGTTGTTGGTTTTCGAAACCAATTATTTTACTTATCCATTTTCACTACTTGGACTAATTTACTAATAGAAAGTTGTTTTACAATTTTTATAGCAATTACCTGGGTGAGGATTTTCATTGCCGTTTACATCAAGTTTCACACTGCCAGCAACAATACCAAAATAACATATTCAAAAAAATACATGAACGCATTTTAAACTTGAAAATTATATGCGTGTATATGTAACGCCTTTAAAAGGCTGTCAGTGCATATCAACAATTCTAGCTTTCAGAGATATGTTCTGAAAGAACTGTAATGAAAAATAATGTTCACAACACAAACACACTCTTATATACAACCGACCGAATATTTCAGGTAATAAACTAATTATTTGGTTCTCTGAAATAAGTATTTCGTTAGCTTACATTTTTGTCAATGACGAAATCGTGCATTTAATCACGCAGTCATTTTTATTATTTTGGTACCGCGGTGACCGAGTGGTCAGACCAGAGGCCTCCCACAGAGGTGATCCGGTCTCGATTCGTAGAGGTGCCGGCCCGCGGATTTTCGCATCTGAGAATTGTGCCGGACGATGTTGCTGGTTGGTAGGTTTCCTCAGGGATCTCCCGTATCACCCGTCCTTCTCATTCCGGTGCCTATACATTGTAGGGCTTCATGTCATTCTCCGGTGCAAGCAGATACCTACGGGCACCCAGTCGCATATTTGCAGTTCGGAATGCGGTATCCTGACTACCGGGTACCCTCCTCATATTTAGTAGAGCTCACGATTTTTGGTGAAAAGAATTGTGCAACAATTTGTTTCAATGATTCATGTACACACCTGCAGCTCTGCTTCATGGTCTTTCAATGCGTATCTACTGAATCAGATGTTAATTTTCCCTATTTTTATCATATCCGCGTCATGTATGTATATAAGGTAAATGTGTTATGTTACATGTCAGTTTGTTTGTGAAAGTCTGTTTTAAGCAAGGTTAGAGAAGTAGGCGTAGTGAACTTGAAGTTTCCGTGCAGAATCGTATTAGGGGATTTTGGAGTGCTCAGGCTAGGAATTTTTCGGGACATTTATTTCTTTCCTTTTGATTTTCTTTTGCACAACCATATCGATTGTAACTGTGCTAAAATCTGCAAACATCGCCACGTATAGGCCGCCTCTTGCTTAGACTGGCTGATCCCTTTTCTCCTTTTGTTTCTCGCGCCCTGCCCCTTCATCACGTTATTTCGCCCATATGACTGGCTAAAACATTTCTCCTTTACCTGCTTCTTGTAATTAGACTAGTGGACCAACAATTCTTCACTTACATCTTTCACCCACATTAATTAATTTGACAAATTTTCGAGAGCATACAGTTCAGAATTAAGTTCTCTACAATATGCTGTGTGCTGTTTCGGTTATCAGCATTAACACGCAGATAAAAATAAAATAATATTACCATGGCGTTTGGGATATACTGTAACAATAGCAAACAATATATATACCTTATAAAGGAAACTAAAGTAATTGGTATTCAAAAACCGCATTAATGTAACCTCAGCAACGAATAAAGCCAAACGAATTGGTTGCAGATATTTAAAATGAAGTTCATATGCTTATACCAGTTGATTTCACTTAACACAAAGGTCTCTACCGACTTATCTTAACAGTCTGCAAGAACAAGCAGATGATGTTCTGTCTTATCAGCAGGTACACTGTCACGTCTGTCTAGAGACTAGAATAAATAACTATCGCGACTAATCCCAAGGTACCATGCGTCGCTGCAAGGATTCTCCTTGCATCGTTTCAACCAGGAACCTGATTACGGGATGGAGGTGGCAGCCTATCGACAACCTGAAACTTGGAAGGCCAGGAATGAATGAGAGGGAACCCGCCTGCCAAAGGCAACAGCCGCCACGTTTCCTACGTACGATATTCCAGGACCAGCCTCGCCGGGGATCAAACTCGAATTTACTTTGTGAGAGGCGAGAGGTATGACAACTCAGCCGCCGCGGCATCGCTGGTTTTTTGGGGTAATACTCGACATTATATGTATATGTGGTTTTCGATTAACCGAACATTTTATAACTAACATTGGGGAGAGGGGGAATTACTTACCACTACTGCAAATTATTAAACAGACGCAATGATCTGCTCCCCAGTTGCGATTGGCAGCGAATTACCAACATGTAGCTCCATATATTTTAAAATTGGTAAGTATATTAATATTTACCAACTTTTATATAAAATTAAATGTATTGTACATTTACGTAGGTATTTATAACTGTTGTAAAGCTAGTAACTAAGGTTTCTAACTACTGCACAATTAAGGAGGCCCCCTTCCCATGCCGCTGGACGGCGTGCAGTGCTTCGACCGTTACAATTGATCAGAAATAACATTCAAAGAACGTTACACACATGTGTTCCCATTTCCAGTCCTCGATGTATCTCAAAAGTTTATTTTTTGCAATGCCGAAAATTGTGAAAATAAGTATTTTTGTGGTCCTTTTTAGATATGAAAATTTTGGTGCAGAACCTTTTAAAAGTTACAGGCATGTACAATTCATATTTATCTCTATTATTACGTTATAAAATGATAGTGTACAACACCACTGAATGTCTCATAGAGGTGAGTTATTGGCGATAACAATGCACGGCAGCAGGGTGATGCGTAAAGCGCGTGAATAATGGTTCCTTACAGCTTCCGAACTTCTAGGCTTCGAACGCGCAGAATACGTTCACTCAGGTGACCAAAGGCCGAACTCAAAACTTTTTAAACGGAATACTTCACAAACAATTCAATACCAAGGTCATCAAATGAAGCACAGTTCTCTGTAGACATTTCGTAAATAATGCACCGTTCATTCTCGAAAAAGTATTTTCACTTATTTTCATAAAAAAATTTTGTGATACTTTGGCACTTTGGGTGAAAAACTCTGAAAAACTACGAGATTTTGATCTGCAAAAAAATTAATAAAGAATCGTACATTTGTGACGAAACAGTGTAATGATCCATCAGAATGAAAACTACGTTTGTTAAAAAAAAAAAAAAAAAAAAAAAAAGTACATTTTGAGTATCACAGTAAAATTACCGGACGTGACCTTAAAGTGGCTACCCGCAAGCAGAAAGTAATAAGACATTTTTTTTTTATTTCCGTTAGCCTACATACTTCTTTGCGCTGTTTATAAAAATTTCAACATGAGATAAATTCAAGTACGTTATCCAGTAAAATCATAGGTATTGAAATCAGAAAGCGAACAAACGTGCAATCGTTTCTTCTAAGTTGAAAATTATTAATTCCTTCTCGCCGTATGTAAAGCGAGATTTTGCTGTTCACAGAGTGTTTCTCGCGGAGTGGCTTTATTTTACTTTCGATCAGCACTAATTTTAATTATGTATATTTTTAATACCTATGAAAATCTAGCAGAGTAGTTTTCAGGGCATTTAAAAAAATTCAATCCGGTTGAATCAGTGAATATATTATTTAAGCAGGGAATATCAAAACACACGCACGTCCGCGCGCGCACACGCACACAAATTTTTCTCGTCATCTTCAGCAAACCGCCTTTGAACTGTGTTGGTTGACGTTTCAGGTTCAACTAAATGTCTGATGTCAAAATACTTATGCTTTGTAATGAAAATATTTCATAGTGTCCATTTTTTTCCTTTAATTGTATGAGGTCAATCTAATTTATTCAGCTATCAGGTAGGCCAAGTGGACAATATAACGCACGAGACAACTGGCGAATGTCGCTTCGAACAGGTACGCTTCCATCTTAACTAGCCAGGAAGAGCCAGCAAACATGCCGTCATTTTCTCTCATCATATTTACATTATTGCTACTTTGTTTAGACGTACACTCTCTTGACGAAGGAAGGAAAATATTACGTCCCCCGAGACGTTATTACAGCCTACGTTATTACCTCAGCTGTTGTATACCCATTTATGTAGCATTGCGGTCTCTGCGTAGGTTTTTTTTTTTTTTTTTTTTTTTTTTTTTTTTTTTTTTTTTTTTTTTTTTTTTTTTTTCGGTTTTTGTTTTGTTTTTTTTTTTTTTTTTTTTTTTTTTTCCATAAATATTGAAATACGGTTTTGCTTTACTGAATTTTTTGCTGTTATTATTTTGAAGAAATTTCCACTGCCAACTAAATCCAACCAATTCTGTGTAACTTTGATGACAAAAACCTCGTCTGTGAATACTGGGTCTACATATTGCTCAGTATTTCATAAAAAATGTTCAAATAATTCATGTAAACGTCTTTGAAGTCGTATTACGTTATAAGTTATTTCAAAATTGTTACTTTTAATATACGTTTACAGTTTGCCTCAGTCTTACAATGCGAAAGTGTCTGATTAAATCTTTATAATATATTGGGTTACTCTTCACCATCACGGAAGTGTCGTGTTTTAGAACAGAGATGAGGGAAATCTAATGTGCCTAGGCATCATTGATCCAATGCTTCGAGGGTGAGGATCTGTTGATTGATGTTGATAGTCTGTAACGTTGAGCCTGTGTGTTTACCCGCTAATTAGATTTTATCGATTGGAAAATCATCATGAATGTGTAAACATTTGACCTGAAGATTAGTTCGTAAACCATTCCGCCAATCAGTTTCTCGAAATAGGCAGTCTATACTAACAGATTGCACGCGAATAATTTCAACGTTTAGAGCATGAATTTCGCAAATATGTTCACATTAATGGAAATAGAGATTCTAATATTTTATTTCAATCAAATGATGTAAGCCTTATGCTGCTGTAAAAATTAGCAGGAAATGATGCTTACCATTTTCGGACAATATATGCGATAGAAATACTACGTCAACAATATATGTACACACAAAAAATTGTATCTTATTGTGTTCAGTTTTGCAAGTTGAAGGCTAAAATAAATGTGGAAGTATTTTACAAGCACTTTTAGCTTTTTTAGTGAAGATGATTGTTTCATTTCAAATAGTCATTCAATTTATCAATAAAATCACTGTATTATGAAGGTAATTAAAAAATATTTTTGACGTGATCTAAGGTAGTTTAATACACACAATGACTACTAAATTTGGAGAAAATAAAACGTCACAGATAAAGACAGCAACAATCAATATACTGATACCAAAATCTACATAAAAAGATTAATGAGAAATAATGCCTGAACGTGTTCGTACGAACTGCAGAAATTACGTCACACATAAGTTAGCTAACAATTACTTTACACCTCAAAGTCCACAGAAACACTATAAACGTAAAAATAAGTGTATATCTGAAAACGAAAAAAAATTTTGAATAATGGCTGCACACATTTTCAGAAGTAGTAACGCCAAGGCGAATTAAAATAAGAGACGCTACTCTGATTTCCAACATTTGGAAATTTTATTTAAACTATATAAGCTACACATTACAAGCACAGAAGTTCATATGAACAAGCAAAACCTAAAATTATTTATTATTTAGATATAGGTCTGGTCTACTTGAACAAATATTTGAAAACGAACATACTAAATTCACTTGTGTAATTTTCAAGCAATGCAAACAAGTCAGTCACCTTCTTGCCTTTTATTTTACTAAAGATTTAAAATGTTACTTTTTCTCTCTAAATTTTTTATTCTGGGCTACAGATGGAAAATACTTTAATTTTATACTATTATATCTTAGATCTCATTATGAATCTACGAAAAATCAGGAACACGTCCTTATTAGATAAAGTTCCAAGAATTTAACTGGTGATAAATGCAGCACTCGGATTATTAATTTATGAATAGTAGGGTTGTGACTCAACAACGTTGAATATTCAGTTATAATAAACGAATACTTACCTCAGGTTTTTTTTTCCAGAATATGCGTGTAACACTAGGAAATTTCTCAATACAGAAGACGTTCGATATCTAGAAACCTATCACTAAAAATATTAAATCTAAAGTATTTCCTTAGGTCATGCTGGTACGCTATGCTCTCTGTGGTAACATCTATCAAACAAAAGTCCGATATAATAATAATAGTAACAATAATAACTACTGCGATACAATGCACAAAACAAAATCAATACGAATGTTACTAGGTAATTTCCACAGTAGATAAAATTATTTGGAATAATTCTAAGTGTCTAACAATGCTTGAAAAAAATTCAGTGTCCTTGCTTAAATACAAATTAGTCAATGAATAACTAACAATAATACACACACTCTCTTGCCCTTTACACACACATATATATAAATATATGTGTACATATATATATATATATATATATATATATATATATATATATATATATATATATATATATATATATATATATATATATTGTAACATAGCGCCTGCTTCATATTACATATATGTATAAATTAAGTTTATTAGTCTTTGACGGCGCTGGAATCGTCTATTTTACTTTGTCTATGCAAATACTATCCCCGAGCCAGAACACGTTTTGAACTTTGTCTATGGGTTGAGTGTAAACTTATCATGGTCAGGTGAGTGATTTATACAGTCTTTTGACGATTTAAATTTTATTTTATTTAATGACCAGATATTTGCCTGATCTGGGCATTGAGGCGACCGTGCTCGTACATAGTAGAAAGAAGTAATTCAGCGCAAGAATCAACAACCACGTAACAAACAGAAGAAGGAGTTTTGTGATAGAATATTTTTTTCGTGAAAAAAGGGAGAAGAACGTTTTCGGCCACTAAATATGACGGACGTAGACCATTGACGGGAAGGTAACCAGCTGTATAGACGAGGATTGAAACGTCATTCTGCAGTGAAAACTGGTTCTGCACTTCAGTACCACGTTGGTTTGGAAAATTTATCCTGTTGCGAGACTTGCACAACGTCTGAAGTATAAATACCGTGGGTCACAAGTTCAGGTCGTCCGCATGAAGAAGACGTCTCCGTTCGAGGTGCTGGAAGAAGATCTGAGTCCTGAGGAACTATCCAACCTGATGCCCTAACCGAGAGGTTGAGCGGAAAAGTGTTCGTCGCGTCGTCACGTTTCGATGGTTTCCGGAATTCGCCTCTAGGACGAGGTCTGCAGAGAAGGTCCCGGTACTCCACCCATCACTAGATGTCCGGTTCCTTCATGACTACAAGGATACGATGTCAAGGATGGGCGATTTTCTTTTTTTTTTTTTTTGTGAGACAAGCTTCAATTTCGCCGTCATAAGAAACATTTGAAAATCCCGAAATAAAGAACGACGTTTGCAGTTTATCTCGGAACGAATTAGAGACGTGAGATGTAGATATTTCCTAAATCAGAGTATAAGAAAACTGTGCTATTTAATTCTCAGTAACCAATTATGCGACCCCAGTTCAAAGCTATGCCGGAGCAACAAACTCTGTCCAAGGAAAATCTACGTCCTAAGAATCAGAAACTGACCCAGTTTTG